>JAJVSH010000025.1:1428653-1534289 GCA_021460005.1 Tetramorium alpestre
CGGAACGGTTTGGCTGAACGTTGCGGTGGTCGATCCGGCTGAGGATGTCGTCGTCGTCGTTGCGATGATGGGTGTTGAACAATATTGGGAGGGCCAGTTACTATCGAATATTATTTCCGGCTCTTCCGGATCGTATTCACTGGGCACCATTAGCGCTTCGATTATCTTCGAAAGATCGTCCTCCATCGTGAAGACGAGCAAAAAGTGACGAAGAAGAAGTGACGAGAATATTTTCGGCGCGGTTGACGTTTCTTTTCGTCTCACTCCTTGTTATGAATCGTTATTCATTGCCACTGTTATTGTTTGCTCTCGTCTCTGGAAAGCACACACTAGAGCTTCTTATTTCACGTGTACACAGGTACACAATTTATACGTGTTATTAGTATTTACGTGTATAGACACGTGTACCATGTATCCGCGTGTATTACACGTGTATTTAAAACACGAATAGATAAATTAGTGAAATGTAAATGAATAAATTAATATACGCAATATAACGCTTCATCTTTAATTTTGCTAAATTTTTCATCAACAAATATTAAAATTATTTTGAAAAATGAGACGATAATTTTTATTTTCAGGATATATTTTATGCACAAAAGTTTACCATTTTTTAAAATTCAGCAAAATTAAAGGTGGGGACGTTAGATTGCAGATTTACCTAAAATTTTTTGTATACTGAGAAAAATATCAAGGCCTATTTAATCGGATAATCTGTTTACATAATAACAAACGGATATATCCGATTAAGTTGTATATCCGATGAAGAATTTGATCGGATATATCCAATTCAAATATTCGATCGAAAAATTTCACAAAAAATCGTCGCGACGAAATTATATTCATTGTAATGAATTATATTCATTGTAATGAATAAAGAATTGTCGTTCGGCAGACGTTGCAACACGTCTGTGGAGGGATAGATGCACACACGGCAGAGGCCGTGTACGTGTACATACATGGTAAAAGGTATTCACTGTTTGAGATCATGCAAGGCGGGCCAGAAAACACACTGCCACTACGCTGGGCCCTGTCCGTCGTGTGCCCATGTCAAAACACGCTGCTCGCGCGGCACCGTCTTTCTTCGTACTTTGCACGGCGTTTTCCCGTGCATCTCACCGAAAGTTCAGCGAGATGCACGGAAAAACGTCGTGCAAAGTACGAAGAAAGACGGTGCCGCCTTGCATGATCTCAAACAGTGAATACCTTTTTCCGTGTAACCTCTACAGATGTGCCTCAACATTCACTGAACGGCAACTCTGGTTATAACCAGTCTTGTTATGTAAGCCTCGATAGTATACGTACACAAGCGCGTATACGTACGGTGAAGAATAGACGCGCAACACATATACGCGTTCGCACTTATTGGGTGTGCCACAGTACCGAAATCCGGGCAGACTGCTGGAGATCGACCTTCCGATCCACGGAATCGGATATATTCGTTTCTGTTCGATAGTTTTCGGCAATATTCGTTGAGATTATCCTACTAAACTACTTGGACGAGATCGTGCATCTTTTAGGTGCTTTTGTAGCTCGGACGGTTTGCCATTCTATCAGTCTTCTCTTGATTCTTCCGGTCGTTGTGGTTCTCTTATTGATAAAATACATCTTATAAGTTTACCTAGAATTTTTTCTTCAGTGTACGTGTTACTAGATGCAATATCAAATCTTAGTTTCCAGTTTTTTTATAAATCCCATTACTGAATGTATATAATTGTGGTTTTAAAAATATCAATAATTACTTTTTGAAAACTTTAGTACTCTAATGAAAATATTGTCACTGTGAAATCCATATAAAAGAGGCCGACCATTTTCCTGATATATTAATAAATTAACGAAATTATTTCTCTCAAATTATATTATTACATTACATTGGATTGATATTGTTAAATGTATATAATATTATATAATGTTGTGTGATATTATAAAAGTTTTTTTAAACGTACAGCACACTTTTACCACTTTGATTTCAATATAGCTTTTTGACATATTGTAATTTCAATTAATCACAAAGGATTTCACATACTGTGAAAAATTGCCGATTAACGATCAAATCAAATAACCACGAATATTGATGCCTTTTTGCATAGCTTTCATAACTTGCGATATGTGCTGTCGAAGGTAAATTATTCTGTTTACATCTACTATTTCTCCGTTATTCGCAATTTTCCCAATATCGGCGTAACCGTTTTCAGTTATGTAAACTTTGGGTAATATGTAATGGTTATTCAACCACTCCAATAATTTGCTGAGTGCCGACGCTGTAATCTGCGATTAAAATCACATAATTGTGAGACATATATATCTTCATGCATAATACATGACACATGGTCTTATATTCTACGATAATCCACAATATTTTTGCATGTATTTGTGCCTGTAATCTGAAACTAAAACAATCGCAGCATCGTATTTAAGAGATACTTCTTCTATCTATACTTTAACTGTACGAATATTAATTTCTTTGTAAAAATTAATTTCAAAGAAATCGGAATATAATCTTTTTAATTGCACTGTTTTATTTGTAAAATAAGAGAATCGCGAATCTCCTTGAAAAAGATTTTTCTATTTTTATTTTCTCATAATTTTCAAACAACCATCCAGTTTTGCTGAAAATTGAATGGATATAGCTAGTTATTTGAGATTTTTTAAAATAAATAAGTTAATAAAATAAATAAAATAAAGTAGGTCACAAATGTTGTTTTACGAATCATCGTTTTACAATTCCACATATTTTTTTAAATACTACAATATAAATTAATTCTAATTTTTCCTATCGCCGATTGCAAAAACATGCATTCTTTAATAAATATACAATTTTGATATATTGCGAGAAAAATTTTCAGATTTAGATAGGAATACAGTTTGAATATTTCAATCGATTGGTTCAAAAATGCTATACTTTATCGTTACGACACGATATTGATACCCTTTTGCAACTAGTGAAAATTTTCATTATACACGTTATACACTTTCGCGTACGCTAATAGCGTATGATGACCGCAATGATAATCTGTAATGCCAAATTGATTAATTGCCACTGTACGCATATTGCGGTTAGAATATGCCATCAAATTCGCCTCGTTTATGGTAACCCGAAATTTCACTCAAAAGCAGAATTAGAATGAGTGCATATCAGATTTCTAAAAATAAAAAAAAATTTTTTAGTTGTAAAATTTTAGAAAAATAATCTTTTTCTTCTCTCTGTCTCTTTCTTTCTTTTTTTTTAGTTTNTACATGCAATTACGCACTTGTAAGAACAAAAATCTCCAAAGGATTTAAATGTTATTCTAATGTAATTCTGAAATTGTTCCGCTAGTATAGAATTTGTGCATTTGTACGTTTATCCAAAAGTTATAAATTGAGCGGTAAATCTCAGTCAAACAAGGTAACCATGAGCGTCAAATCATTCATTATAATTTCATTAATAACGTCGTTACAGTGTCGTATAGCATCTTCGTTAACAAAGTTTCTGAAGCTGTGCGACAAAATTCTTACCCATGACAAGGACATCTTAAACATTTTAGTCTGTAAATGAGCAAACTTCTTAGACGACACCACAAGAAGAAGAGCATCGTTATATTACAATATTCCCGCACCAACAGCACACTCACACCAATGCTTTTTGCGAGCAGAATTTTCCTTGTAATAACAGAGTCAAAATTTGTATATTCCGTAAATTATTATTCAAGATATTCCAGTTTTTCATGTATTATATACAATGTAATTCTTCTACAAAGAAAGTATATTTATCTTTTTTTCAATATATTAACTTGTTTTATGATAAAAAAAATAAAAATATAATATTTATAAAGTCAACATTTTTCAGTTATATAAATTGTTGTTTAATACAAAATTATATTTTTGTATTAGCTTGTTGTACTTAATAAATTTTTTTCTATAATTCAATTAGTCAGAATTCTTCTTTTATATGTATATGTATACGAACCGAATCTTTCCTGCTTACTTGAAAAAAAGAAAAAGGAAAAACAGTAGCTGGAAGGTATTAAGAGATATTCAAAACACGCAGATGCAAAGAGGATCTAGATGCTGCTTGTCCGACGTAGATCCTCTTTGTATTTATGATAAAAATCATTCGCTATATCCGCGTTATTCCGGTCCCGTATTAGTCTCGGATTCGCATGAGTCATATAATCCTATACGGATTGTCCTCTATCTGTAGATTGTTTTCAGTTGATATATACATATATAAGGAACAGGAATCATTCTGATTTTTTGGTTATAACGATAAAATTACACAATTATATTATATTAAATTATAAATTATATTAAATTTATGTTTTATTTCTTTGATATAATTTTAAAAGATATTTTAGTTCAATTCAATAATTTTTATATTGAAAATCTATGCGGTAGAACTTAAATCTATAATTACAAAAAATTGACACTTTATATTTGATTTTTATCTTCAAATGAAAATAGAATATTTAAGAATAAATAATAAATAATAAAATTAATTAATAATAAAGATAAAAATATCTTTTAAAATTATATCAAAGAAATTGAACATAAATTTAATATAATTTATAATTTAATATAATTGTGTAATTTTATTATTATTACCAAATAAAATTGATATTGATTTACAAATCTGACCTCGATTCGACATTATTGATTAGACAGACCAAATAATACAGCGTATGATATTGATAGCTCTTTACATGGCACTCATTGTCAGTATTTCACGTACATGTTGATGGAAAATTGTCCTATTCATGTCAAATGCTTCTCATATTAGCACAGCTATTTTCTGTAATTATAATTTTGAACAATAGATGAACAATAGATGATTGTTATTTAATTACCCCAAAATTTTTGTAATTTCCATGGTGTATTTTAAAAGGTATAAGAATTAATAAAAGTATGTGCTTCCATTTTGTTTGCAAACTTGAATTATTCGATAACCGTCGGTTTTGCTAAGCAAAGAATAAAAAAAATTATTAAACAATTTATGTATTCTCTCGATAACAGCAATATCTTCTGTTGATATTTTATTTTATTTNAACCGCAAAAGAAACAGCGCACTATTTTATTTTATATGTACATATTTAAAGTAATAATTTTTTTATGAAACAAAAATATTTCATTAGACAATTTAGATAATATTGACATCACAAACGTTGTAGAAACGTTGTCTTTTCTGTGTAAAAAATTTTATATTGTAAAATATTATACAATATGTTAGATTCAACTTTCTGACGTTTAAACTCATGAGCATGCATATTATAAACTTGGACATGTGCCAAAAGCAGATTATGACCACAGAGATAATCCGCAATGCTTGATTGATTCAATGCGGACGCATAGTATGTTGCATAATCAAAGATACAGATATTGATCTGCTTGTTTGTCATTATCCAATATTTGACTTGAAAATTAAGATTTAAATATTAATATCTTTTGAAGAGAATATTAAAACACGTGAAAACAATAAGACAAGAAATTTAATAAGTGTTGCAAAATTACTAATTTATGAAATATAGTATTTTATATAATTTTCTATTCCTAATTCTTGCAAGAATACCCGCAATTATATTTGTTATTCAATATAAAAAATGTGTATAGAAGTTTATATAAAAATCATACTCTTACATTTCTGAAAATAGTTAAAATGATTTTAAGTGTAAGAAAACATTCAATATTATCAGATTAATTCAATCATATAATTATTAATCGTAGAATTATATGTATATTTATTACCTATTTATTTTTATTAAACATTTATTATTTCTGTTCCTCGATTTCTCGTCAATTGTATATCCTCGTTGTATTTGTGGTACATGTCAGTCGCTATGGCATTGCGCTGCTTGATAACCGGATTCATGTACGTCATGTAATCCCAAATGGATTGCCTTTCGCCTATAAATTACTGATTACAATTTGAAACAGTAACAGCGGTTTCTGTATTTCCTCCTCGATGGCATACATATTTTAAAAAATGCATAACTTAATCATGCTAAATACATATACTTCTCAATGCTATATATTTTTAATAAATTACAGAAATGAATAAAAATTTTAGCCATTTAATGTGTGTGTTAAATTTCAATGACTTTGGATTGTAAATTTTAATACTGAATTTGTAAACTTTAAATTTTAGTGTAAAATTTCGAGGTTTAGAAAAATTTCTTTCATGTATATTTTTAATTTAATATTATTTGTGTGCAGCGAATCTTAGGATTTAATGTACCGAATATTAGGACTTATCGAAGTTTATCGAAGGACGTTAAATTTCAATTTACTCTCGGTATTGTAAGCAATAAGTACAATCGTAGGAATTTTAACCGCTTAATCTTATATATTTGGGAAACATTTGCCTTTCTTTACGCGCCATTACACTCGCCTATCACAGTTCAGTGAACGTCTTTTACTGAACATTTCGCTGTATTGATTCTGGTTGTGATCTCCCTTGAAGGTATAAAAAAAATTTATTACATAGCATGCTCTTTTCTGTGTTTGAATATTTATGAAATTCTTATACTTGTTCCGTATATTCATGACGAAGATAAATGATTTATGGAAGCATAAGACAGTTATAAAAAAATAAAGTAATTTATTTATAGACCATTATAATTCATTATTATCTCTATATTAAGAATACAAATGTTTTAAAGAGATGTAAAAAGTTTTTACAAAAGATTAATAAGACACATTCTTAATAATTATATTAAAAATTTTTTATCTGGAAATTTACAAACTGTTTTTTTATTAATTTACCATTCAATAAATATTAGAGAGAAACGACATTACAATGTTGATATCTTTCGCGAGGCACAGCAAACCAGCGAAGAGTTTTCTTTGATCGACGTTGGTGCCAAGGAATTTGAATCTTATTGATTCTTTCTATGATTTTCGGTTTACCAAGAGTGACATTAAATGATTTTTTCGAAACGAATGATGCGATGTATGGATGTATCTATAAAAACCATAAATTAGTTTACTATATCAATTTCTAGTTATACATATATTCAACTAATTTTATTTAATTAATAATTTAATCATATTTAATTGATATATTTAATCATAAATAATTTCTTTTTAAGTCTTATACACTACAATATCCGTAATAATGAATTCGCATTTTTCTAATATCTGCGATTTACGAAGCCACTTTACGCACGGATATGGCGAAAATACAGCAGAATAATGCGGGATGCTAGCCATCTCGTAGTGCATAACTGTGCCTCATACATCACCATCTGAAGCATCCGGTATTACTCTCATATGCTGTGAGCACGCAATATCCTGCCATGTTACAACTAAGTAAATACTATCGAATGCTTTTATGAGTTGGAAGATTTCAAAAATTGCAACCGATCGAAGACAATCATTCGCTTGTCATTAAACAATTTCTCAATGTACGTANAAGACTGAATATAAGAAAAATACATAATTATATATATAATTGTAATTATATATATAATTATATCGTATTGCTGTCCATTTAAAAGTATATTGAATAATTTTTGCTGTCACTTCAAATATTCTAACAAGTAACCCTATCTTTGTGTGATTCGTCGAGTTTAATGAAACTCGAGAGTTACGTGTGAGAGAAAAATATATTATTTTTGGCTTCATCCATAATTTTATAATATTTCTAATAATAAATATGATGAACTTAACGTCGTTAGAACGTCGTTAGAATGAACTTCGTTAGAAATATTATAAAATTGTGGTTAAAGCCAAAAATAACTATATAAACTATATTTTTCTCTCAGTGTACTTAATACAATTTTTATTTGTTATAAAACTTTTACTGAATATATTTGTATTTTGGTGAAATAAAATTTAAGTTGAATAGATTATAAAATATATCATCGATTCCTCATAAATTGAAAGAACTTACGTGATAATGCTGAGGTCCTGGTCCTTCGGCATCCTTCTTTTTTTCACGAGGAGCGGAATATATCACGCCATTCTTCACGTTCCTTGATATATCTCCTCTGAGATCGTAGTGCGCTGGACCTGTGCACGCAGAGCAATAATGAAAAAGCTTCCTTTTCAACGATTTCTTTCGACGATATTTACTTCATACCTGGTACATGGAAATCGCCTTGATACTTTATACCTGGTACATGGAAATCGCCTTCTGATATCATCGGGAACCGACTGGCGCGCGAACCGAAGGGTGGAGCTAATCGCCAACAAAGGAAATCGCATCTATCACGATTAGCTTTGAAAGCTGATAAAGTTTCGTAAGCACCTGACTCCGGTACATCCTATAAAAATTGAACGATAAATGGTCAAAATGAATACCTGACATACCGCTTGATTTTATTTTTAATATTATGATTGCGAGGTAAAATTGATATCATAAGTATTCGTGTTTTTTCTAAGACATATTTCTGGCTCCTGTCTGATAAAATTAGAAGATCTGAAAAGAGCAGAGGGAGAGATTTTGCATTTTTCTTCTTGCTAATTTAATCATTTAGAATGGACGTTGATTCGGACACAAACCTAAGCGCCAATGTTTCCGGCCGTCCACAATTCGCACTAAAGAGACAGAGACACCGAGCCAGGGATTGGCTCGAATTTCCGGCTCAACGAGCCGGAAGTGATTTCTCCGGGCAACATTGACCACGCGCCTCTACGTGGAAATGACCTGCAGAGCGCAGCAAAATGTCATTTCCGGCGTACGCGGTCACCATTCTTCCCTACATTATGTAAATACATAAATTCCTCGACTTGGGACGTTATTGTCATCAGCGAGAAAATATCCAACGCGCGAGAAGAAGGATATTGACCATCACGAAGTAATTTGATTATTTGGCAAAAAGCTGTCACGGTTAATAAACAACGTTAACTTGTCAGTCAATCATGGTACATCGGCATCATTTACAAATTTCCCCGACAATTTTGTGCTCTTTCGATTGTTTAAGTGCGCCAGCTAATCTAAACTACACGGACTCGTCGAAATACGGCGGAATCAGCAGCAAGTCGCTCGGCACTGACGACTCTATCCTGGCCTATCTACGGGCTGTGGCATCGAATCTCGTCCCGACGCTCTCGATTAACGGCCAGATTGGATCGTAGCCCCGAATCGCCCCGGGTACAGATGCATCGGTTCGATCCGCTGCCATTAATTTCGTCTCCGGCTCTCCTGATTACCTTGCGCTTCCCGGATTACTTGGCTCCATCGAGCCCACAGATTCCCGTGCTAGCCGAAAGAATCTTCGGACGTTCAGTCTGACCACAGACTTATTGTGACTACTAGCTCGAGTTTCCCACGCGTCTTAAACTTTATGTTCTTAACGCTACAGGAGCAACTTGGATTGCTTTATTTATGGCAGCGATTGGAAATTGGTTAATTGTTTCACGATCAATAAAAGATATACATAAAAATATATTCTAAATAGAACTTTGTTCAGAGTGTTTTAAAACACTAGCTTTAGAATTGGGATGTTATTTTTCAAAAGAAAAGATTTATTTATTTATTGCATGTATTATAGTGAATGAATTTTATCCTTAAACAAAGTTTAATAATTTAAGCAAATTATTATTAATGTATTATTTCATATACTTTGAATATCTTGAAAATATCCTTCCTATGAGAGATTGTCGCATAAAAAAAAAGTGATTTGTATCGATTGGAATATATCTTATTTAATAGAAAATTATTATTGAATGAAACGTATCGATTTATAAATAAAGGTATAAAATTTGTTATTACACTATCATGTTTTATAGCAGTGCTGACATCTCTTAGCATACTGAATTGATTGCATATATTTTCATTGCAGAATACCGATAAAGTGAACATAAAATTAGCATATAAATTTAAAACAAGGTCAAAGTACTAATTAAGCGTACAAATAAATAATTCCAATCGAATTGAAATAAATAATGTGTTAAATTATGCAAACAAAATTTTTATAATACTCACAGTGCGAATTTTTGGAAATCTATCTACTCTTGATTTGAAGACTGCATGATATACCGGATATTTTTCTTCGTCTACTTTCTTTGCTATGATACATTTATCAATTCCCTTGTATTCATCGTCGTCGCTGATCGATGTTAATGTTTTACAAAAGTTTAGGCAATTAAATATCTTTTGTTCATTTTTGAACCGTTTTGCGGATTCGAAAGCCAAAGTTCCTACCTCCGTGTGGTAATCTGCAGGGCCTGCAATATAAATTTATGCGAATTTATTACAAATTAATAAATAATGTGCAAACTTAGTTACATAATATATACCTGGCATCGCTACCTCAGTAGTTCTCTTGAAACGATCATCGAAAGCGCCGAAAGGTGCATAAAGAATAGAACCGTAACAAATTTGCGGAATTGTGATTTTATATGTCCCAGGCCCAGGTGTATCTAACTGAAAATTCTCTTCGAATCTCTTTAAAGAAAAGAATAAATTGTAATTGTGTGCTCACAATTGACACACTGAGAGAAAAATATAGTTACTTTTAATCTTAAGCACAATCTTATAATATTTCTAACAATTATTATGATTAATATAATGATGCGTATGCCCAGATAGGAACGCATGCAGAAAAATTTTAGCCTCATTTTCATTTTAAAATATAATGTATAATATATTGCATAATAATTGTACATCTAAATTTAAAAATTAATAATTCTAAATTTAATTATTGCAACAATCTTTAAAAAATTGATGCCTAAAATAAAATATTTATAATTCTATATAATTGTAACATTAGTGAGAATCATCTTAACACAATTATTACTGAATACATTTCAGAAATTAATTTTTTAATTATTGTAAAAATCGTTGCAGCATAAAATTCTATTCCAACAAAAGATATGCGTTTTGCAGAATCATCTTAAGACAATTATCGCGAAATGCGGTGAATGGGAAGATGTAATAATTGTGCATTCATTGCAAAAGTTTTCTATCTGGGCCGTTAAGTTAATCATATTTATTGTTAGAAATATTATAAAATTGTGCTAAAGGCCAAAAGTAAAAATATTTTTCTCTCAAATTCTTCTGCACAAATAATAATAATAAACATACTTTCGCGGTTTGATTGAACGGCGGCGTAAGAAGGTCACATTTACATTCGCGCCTATCGAACACGCCTTTAGGTAGGTCGTAATGATTGGGGGCTGGAAAGTTCTTTGTAGAAAAGCAAATTTCCATAAGGCGATTCACAGATACAAAGGCAACTTCCCCGGCTCTCGGAGTTCTCGCGAGAGAGCCGGCGACTGCGAAAGTTACAAAGTATGTTCTTAAAATTACTTGGCGTAATTTTTGCTGGTACAAAGCTTCAAAGAAACGCGGCTGCTTAGCGGCGGCTCTTTTCGCTTCTCTAGTTCTCTCGTCGCGGATTTGGCCGGGGCTTTTCTTTGTTTCGTGCTCGTACTCTCCCGGACTCGGAATCACGGAAGTCCGTTCGTCATCTCTACCCTTCATTTTGCTCCAAAAGTTTCCTTTGTACCTCAGAGTAGTAAAGTTTGTCTCCTGCGGTACAAATAATCGTTCGCGAGGTATTCTACAAATAGCTACGGAGCATTTTATCCGTACCCCTCGGGGAACATTGTAAAAATCGTTTGGCTTAGGCTCGATGACCAGATTCTTTACAAGTACACCTCGTTCATCGTAGTCGTATCCGCCGACGTCACGTTTCGAGGGAACGGAAAGGCCTATCGTGAGCGGCCGCGGAGGACGGATCAGCCATAGCTAACAGATAATCATGTTAATATGAAATATTTGATTGTACATTGACACTAAATATCAGATTATACAAAAAATAAATGTATTTTTAAATGATAATGATTAAGGAATTATTTTTGTAATATTATACAACGTTTTATGTAATGTTGAAAACATGATTTACAATTTTACACGAGAACGAAATATTTTCCTTTGCAATAATTTTTTTATATAATTACTTATTATTATTGCGTTTGTGGACTTTCTCCGTTTAAAATGCATGTGTGCATTGAAAAAAAAAATCTGGTTAAAATCTTACGAATTAGAATATCTTGTAAGATTGATCAAATATTCTGATTATTATAAGTTATAAAATATTGAGTTTTATTATAATAACTAGGACATTTGATCAATCTTACAAGATTTTCTGATCCGTTTTTGATCAGAATTTTTTTTCAGCATGATTAATGAATACGTCAAAATAAGTTTAAAAAAGGATTACATTAATATTTACAAATATTATAGGAAATTAATATGGAAATACATAAATCAGGAAAATACTTTACTTTGCCTACGGAGCCATGCCAGGTGTCCGGATGGGATATTTTTCGGCAGGTTTTCTTAAATAAATCGTCCGGCAAGATATACTCCGCTGGACTCGGTCCTTCACATATCTTTTCTTTAAACCTAACGTCGGTGTAATCGAGACTAACGCCGCCCTGTAAATTATTGAATCTCACATAGAGAGTATCGAATATCCGCGACTGTATGCCGATGCGGAAGAATTGCAAATAAATGAGGCATGAATAGGGGAAAATGCACGTTCTGGTATACGTTTCCGCGGCGCCTCTATATTGTAACAGCCAGGACCCGGAAACTTATGCGCATCTTTCCGTATGCCGAGTGTCTGCCTGCCGGTCCCGCTCAAAAATGGATAAGCATTGTCTGTGGAACGTAGTCTCTGTTACGTAATGGCATACACGACGCGCACTCGCGCGCGAATGCAAGTTTCACGGAGGAATTTCGCGGACTTCGTGCATCGCAAGTTACCCGGGCTACGAGCCGGCCTTGATGGATCCGCGATGTCGTAAGTCCTCGGGCCCACTTGAGCGGGAGTCGACGTGACTACTTCTGTGAATCTTTTCGTCCTGTCAAACGCCATGCGTTTGGCCTCCGGTGTACGATCGAGAAAGGAAAATGTTTAAAGCATTTTTTTTGGGGAGGATACTTAATGTGCCATTAGCCTATAGCCAGGGCGTTTGTGACTATCAGACACTTTTCGCTATATTTCCTGATCCTCACTATTATTTCTTGATTCTCACTATTTGTAGATTACTGTTTTTATGGGTGTGTGTGTGTTTTTATGTTGAATATCTACAATATTTATGTATGTCTGCAATAAAAAAATGTTTAAAGCATAGGTACGCGATTTATAACCTGAACGGATGTAAATTCACATTTGAGAACATACCGCGATCGAAAGACGTAAAACAACGTAGAATCAAATTCTTTCTTTTTTTTATTGTCAATTGGAGTTGTAACGTAATATTTATATAGTATCGTGTTTTTACGTCTATAAAATATGTATTTTTTACATTTGTAACCTCACAATTATAGAGAGAAATACTGTTTATTTTACATATATACAATTTCAATGTAATATTGAAACATTTTACCGTGTGTTCTCGAGAACGCTCGAGAAAAGAGATGATAGAAAACGATGTTTCTAAAAAAAAAAAAAAAAACGATTGCGTTTCGATAAAAACTCAAGTTTCAATTTTTTCTGTTTCAATCGAATGTCGAACGATTCGAATTAAAGCTCTGATTTCTTTCATATTCTGTATTATTTTAAGGATATTAAATCTTAAAAGTTATTATAAAATTTTAACCCATTTTCCTTTATTTTATTTTAATATTATTAAAAAAACATAACGATTTTAGTAAGAATATTTTTTGCGTAGTTATTCAATCAGTAATTGCGGGCGATTTGTTTCGAATTCCCTTCAAAAGTGCTTATGAGTGTGAAAATATGAGAGCGCAAAGGTGTGTTGTAAATATAAAGGTGTCAGTGTATCAAGTGCGTCAAAGTGTGCATCAAGCGCGAAGGAACGAAAGGATTAATGCAGAGCAAAGGATTAATCGATCGACGTTCAACTACCGGTGAGTCTGCATGCTATTTTTTGTTCTACCGCTTCTTTGACTTTTTCCATCGCATGTTGTTTTGCTGCACGTTTCCCCGAATTACCTGGAATTGTCGGTGAACGCACGTCGTACCCCTCTCCCTTTCCATTCCCTTCCCCACCTGCGTCACCCCCTCATCGCTCGGGCGATGTTAAGTAAAAACAACCCGCGCGCAATCCTTATCTGATTTCGGCGAAATGATCGGCACGAAAAATCCCGTAACAAGTTTCCGGGCTTGTGGCTTTGAAAATATTTAGGGGAGATAACTTTCCTCGTTAAATTGATATTCATAAAAATTTAATCGGCAGTAAGAAGAGTAACGAAAATAGGGATGTAATGATTTATCGTGAATGCAATGATTTCCGAAATAGACGACACCTAGTATATAGTACAGGTGATTTATTTTTAATGAGAGCATTATATTATAGGTTGATTAATTTATGAAGCGCGATAATGGAGTCAAATAATTGGAATTCAATTTTAAGGCATAGAGTGCGATGAGATTAATTAATTAGGTTTAACAACGATTTTTTAAATATATTAATATTACTATGTAATTCAGAATATGACCGAATTTATTAAGCTCCGATATTGGAATTTACAGAAATTTTATTATGCTTAGATTATACGTAATTATTATCCATTGAAGTCAATGGATATGAAAATCGGTAAATATTTCCGACATAATGCTTACCATAAAATGCATGTAGTTTAAGAATGAGAAAATTTCAAATAAACAAATAAAATAATCGATAATACGATAATACCATAAAATCAATAATACGATAAAATCTTATTAATCAAAACAATTTCGTAAAAGAATGCTAAACACGAAAGCATCATCTATTAAATATAAAAAGAATTATATTTAAATTTTAGCAACGGACGTTATATTGAAAACGCAGTTATCTTTAGAATCATTTCTTACAATTATCTTTTTTATTTAAAATATATTTAGAAATTATCTCTTGCAATTATCATTTTTACAAGATATATTCAAGAATTGCCTATTGCAATTACTTTTCTTTTACTAAAAAAAATTCGAGTGAATTATATTTAAAAAATTCACAATATCAATGCTTGATAAACACAGAAAGTATTTTATCGAAACGGTTTTGTTCTTCTGTCGTCAGAGTACGTTACTGGTATCGCGCGGTTGGTCACGTTACTTCAACGCAGTCAATAAGGCGACGACCAAGCAGCTTGTCGCGCTTACGGAAAAGCGGCGAATCGATTGGTCGTTTCTTGTCGCGAGGAGTTTCCGCGTATCGTGTAGTAGCCAAAATTCTAGATGTTTCCTTTATGGAAACACGAGGTCTAGCAACCAAACTGCATTACCGTTGCTACGTATAGCGATAACACCGGACCCGGACGTTTGACGTGACGATAATCTTTTTCTCGCAAAGTGAATTGTGAACACGTGCGAACGGCGAGGGACAATGACGAAGACTGAGGACCAATTCGACGGAATGCTGCTGGCACTGGCACAGCAGCACGAAGGTGGTGTGCAGGATGTAAGTATTGTTTTCTTGGTTTAGAGAGGTTAACTCGCGCGATAAGTTACTTTTTGCATTTCACGAGTCTGTTCGTATTCATGAAATACGAATGTTTCGCTTTTCTTTTTTAGTTACTGGACACCTTCTTCAGTTTCCTGGCGAGAAAAACTGACTTTTATACCGGCGGTGGTGAAGGGGCGGCTGAGAAGGTAATATACATATACGAAGAGCGATACGAGAGATAATTTTCTTATATTGTCAGTTTAAATGACTAGATTTGCTCTTTTATGTGCAGCTTGTCATGAGCAAATTTAAGAAGCATGAAGCTGGTGCCCTTGCCAAAGCTGCCTCCGATAAAGCGGAAAGAGCGGAGCAGGAGAAAAGGCGTAAGGAAAGACTCGAGAAGAAGAAAAAAGAGGAGCAAATGGAGGAAGAGAAAATAGATGATGATTCTAGGATAGTTGAATTAACCGATGAACAGGCGGTTAAGTTACAGGAAGAAATAGATAACAAGGTATCTTACATACAGTGAAACACTTAAGCTAGTTTGCATCGAGTTTCGTTTGCACAACCTGCTGATCTATATCCTGATCTAAAGTAGGTTTCCAACGAAACATTTACATTAGATTATAAATCTATGATTCCTTTGTTTTTTTTTTAAGCATTTAATATGTCACTAGCCGAAATATTATTTCATTGATTATTATGATATTTTATTCTTCTTCCTACACTGAGAGAAAAATATAGTTTTGGTCTCAACCACAATTTTATAATGTTTCTAACGATAATTATGGATAATTATGGTTAATTATGGTTAACATAATGATGCACATAGTGAAGTTAATCATATTTATTGGTAGAAATATTATATAATTATGGTTGAGGCCAAAAGTAACTATATTTTTCTTTTAGTGTATCCAACTCTTTAATGGACAGAGTCTTAAACTCTCAATCCTCTAAAGGGAAGACACAAGATGAAGGCTGTATTCTATTTCCTATGTTTCTAATCGCATAAGCACAAAGTCTCGCGTCATTCTAATCTATGTACACACTAGGTGATTTTTAGATCATCTGCGTTTTCATACGTTATATCATGCGGTTTATATCATCAGAGTGAAAAAGAGAATCCAAGCCAGGACGATGAGTTGCTTATCTACTATTATACTGTTATGACTTATTTGTATAGATCGATATAGGATATAGATAGTGGTCTAAATGTACGATGTAAACTAGCCAATTGTAATTTTTATTCTGATTATTCTGATTAATGATTTCTTTAGAGATATAGAAGGTATACGCAAATTATGATTAATACTTAAATAATTTTTGTTATACAGAAATTGGCAAATGACGCTGCTGTAGCGGGATCTAGCAGCGAGCGTACCGATAATGCTAAGACTGACGAGTCTGAAAAAACCGATTCTAAAATTAACAACGCATCCGATGAAGAAGAAGACGAAAAGGAGAAAAATAAGCTGAAACCCAACAGCGGTAACGGTGCAGACATGCCGAATTACAGATGGACACAGACTCTTGGCGAAGTGGAGGTAAGTGCCTTGTATCCTGTTTTATATACAATTAATACACATGTGGCGCCGAAACTATCCTAAAGAAATAATTGTATAGAGTTTAAGAAGATATTTTTTAATCTTTATTTTCTATTCTTTGTGCCTAAGCATAAAGCAGTTTAGCTTCATTTTAATTTATTCAAGAGTTGAGTTATAATTTAAAATATATATNGCGCGAAATAAATAAATATCAAAGTTGTGACAAAGAAACATCAAAGTTAATAGATTAGGATACTTACTCTATTATAATATCATGTCATTCTCCAGCTGTGAATGTTATATTGATACGCTGCAATAGGCAGGTTGAAATGAAACTACGTTCGATATATTTGACAGTTTCTTGTTGAATCGACGATTAATACGCAAGTAATATCACAGACGCGAAAAGCGATCGAAGCGACCGCCCTTCGTTGCTCTTCCGTTTACATTTGTGCTCCCGGAATAACAATCCGACGGAAATCCAGATACGATTAAGGCAGCTTGTTAGTAAAAATTAAATTACAGGCCCTGAATAGATATTCGCTATCTCGGTCCCATCTCGTCGATTGCTTCAAACTGTCCGTCGGTATTCGTTATTCAAAATACTATTAGATTCGAGATTTCGTTGGACGACTAGGATTAGTGACACTCCAATGATTTTTTACTATCGTATATATCTCTTCTCCATCGTCGGCTCTCGATAATGTCGGCGCGATTTACAATGAACGATAAATCGATTGAGAACTAAGTAGGAGAAGCTCTTTTTTTTCTCGCTTTTTCCATTATGTGAAGGTCGTTTGATTTAGAGCAATCGCGGACCATGTCGTTGTGTGTCACTATCGTCCGTAACCCCTTACCACACGTATCTTTCTATGCGAAAAAAATATGCGGCGTGCAGAGAGGTGTCACAATCACACGGTAAAAACAGTGAAGAAATTTCAGAGGGAAAGTTGCTTGTGCTCTACATGACACGCACTACGCGAGTAAGAAGTTAATTAACATTAAAATATTATGTTACTCGTCGAATCGCATCTCGCGAGACGATCCGAGGAATCCCGTTGTACTCCAGCATAAATACGCAGAGGGTGTCCCATCGCGAGGGTCTCGTCAATCCCTTAACAGTACGTACGCTCATTACACAAATGTAATTACTGATATTCACGTACCACACGTTTNTCGCGGTGCAATACAGTATTATAACTTAAGACTCTAACCGGGTACGCGTCTATTGACCGAGAACGGCGATCTTAACGGCTATACAGCGCAGAAACATGTACGTATAAATACGTGCAAGTTGAATTAAAATCGTGACCGCGATCGTGCGTCTTCTCCTTCTGCCACGTCTCCCGTGGAAACGATTTTCCCAACTTCGCAGTAGTCATTTTCTTGCCCGGTTCTATCACGACGATCATCATTCACGGTCACGTGTCGTCGCCGTTTTCTTCCTCCTCTCGCACACCTCTCGGCCTAGTTGTACTTGTCGCGGGCCCTCACTGCAATCAGAGGTAAACATCAGCGAGGAAGTTGGATGATGAATCCGCGGAGATCGCACGCGGTGTTGAAACGCGATGGATGTGGCAATAGTTTGCGCGGCTGCTGCCTGTTGGCAGATACTCACTTTCCATGTAAAGGATCCCAGCGAGCAGACCGACCATGAACAGAAAGCTCATGGTGCACACGAGAACGGTGAGCTGGTTTCGCGCGCACCACGACTTCCTGTAGACGGTGACCGGTCTGCCGAGACCGTTGACGACCGTGAAGTGGGTGCTGCTGGCCACCGAGGCGGTGTCTATCTGCTTCGGCGCCGTCACCGTGGGCGGATGTATAGCGGCGAGATTCGCCAGATTCGCGGCCGTGAGTAGCAGCGTGCCCGACGCGGCGCTCTGCAAATCGGAAAATTCGATTATAAAATCCGAGGATCTCGCTTCAAACGCGAGAAGACTAGATTTCAGGAAGAAAGCTGGCCTTATCACTTTGATATCAGGACCGACTGGCGAATTAATCGTGCGACTTCTATGTGTTAATTTAAACTATTCCGTTTCACTGAGAAAACATTCTGATTAAAAACGGACGAGTCAGAAAATCTTGTAGGATTGATCAAATATTCTGGTTATTATATTAGGAATCTGCATCGAGAGAAAAATATAGTTACTTTTGGACCCAATTACAATTTTATAATATTTCTAATGATAATTATGGTTACAATAATGATGCGTATTAATCATATTTATTATTAGAAATATTATAAAATTGTGGTTGGATCCAAAAGTAAGTTTATTTCTCTCAGTGTGGTTATGATAATAGAACTCAATACTTTATAACTTATAATAACCAAAATATTTGATCAATCCTACAAAATTTTTCTGATTCCGTTTTTAACCAGAATTTTTTTTCAGTGGATAATTTCATCATTGATATCCATCAGGACTTGACAAAGTAAAATAGCTTTTCATTTGCATTGAAACTTGAATCCCGGGCTTTCAAGCTAATCGAAAAGCGGGTTTTAATTTTAATTTAAAATCAGGGCGATTTCAATATTATTTCTGCAAGTGGTCGCGCTAAGGAGACCGAAATTTACGTGTGTACTGGCGGTGGATCCTTGAGACGACGTCGACCCTCTCGAGGGGGAGTTCGGATGCAAGTGATGAGTCCAGCTTCCATTTTCGCTGTCCCTCTCGCTACGCCCGACCAAGGACGGCCTTGGGATGTGCCAGGAAAGCGGGTTGGCGGCAGCTACTGCCGTTGTTGTTGCCACCGCCGTCGTCTCGATCTGAAACCAGCGTAAATCGACGTGAAGCTTCGATTGCATAAGCGATAATGCCATGCCGATTGCTGTTCTACTCTCTCGCCCGCATGTCCTCCACCTGCGACCGCGTGTCGTTTATCTGTCACCAGGAAACATTACATATAGCTACGTAGCGAGGTATCGTCGATAAACGCATTAAACACGCGTTGAAACGGGAGGGTTTTTAGACGACGATAAAACTCAACGAGCCGTGCGGATTGTTTTATTGCACGATTAAATCTGTTTACACGCACTTTGGCGCGAAAGAAAAGCCAA
This sequence comes from Tetramorium alpestre, assembly GCA_021460005.1. Taxonomy (NCBI): domain Eukaryota; kingdom Metazoa; phylum Arthropoda; class Insecta; order Hymenoptera; family Formicidae; genus Tetramorium; species Tetramorium alpestre. The sequence continues at coordinate 1,448,583 of JAJVSH010000025.1, forward strand.
GGTATGGTGTGACGTAATTTCTAGCACCAAATCGGGATTGACTTCCTACGGGCAGGCTTCCAATTTTTACATTTTCTGCGCAAATGATTTATTATCCAGGGTATATCCGATCATACTTTGTCTTGCCTTTAAAATTATCGCAATTGATTCTGATTGTAACACAAATGTTTTCACACGTGCGGGTGATTATATCATTTTCATTGTTGCATCAGCAGACCGCACTGGGGAAATGTCGCGTTCAATGTTAAATCTTTATACTTTCTTTAATACTAAAGTGTCAATCGATTTCAAGTGTCATCGATGTCAAATTTCGCGTCACATGCAGCTATACTTTTAGAAGCAATTTTTGAAATTTAGACAAAAATTGACAAATTGTGCACAATCAAATGCCACATCGCTTTTTAAAAATTCACATTTCAGGGTGCATAATACAATTTTTAATTAAAAAAAATTTTTTTTTTGCAAGGTAAACAAAAATAATTATTACTAGACAAATGTGGACAATCAAATGCCACATCAGTTTTTAAAAATTTGCGTTTTGGAGTGTTCATAATAAAATTTTTAATTTTTTTCAAATTTTTTTGGAAGGTAAACAAAAAACAATTATAGACAAATGTAGACAAATTGTGGACAATCAAATTGCCATTCATAAAAATTTGAATTTTGGGGTGCCAATTTCACAGAACTTTGAAATTTACTATTAATTGATTGAAGTGACGAGTCTGCCGCGCATCCATATCTTTATCGTCCGACAACGCGCGATTTCACCGTGCGGGCCTGAAAAATCTGTCGTTCCGTATTTCTTTTTATCGAGCGGACGCTCGTAAAAGCGCGCAGCATCAAAGCAGAACGTTGGGCAGCGCGAAAGCATCTTCTGCTCCCACTTTTCTTTCCTGCGAGAGGAAGATTGACGAGAATTTCGGCGTCTCCCGGGGGCGTGGAGCACCTCGACATTCCGGTTTGATCGTTGCATAACGCTCGCTGCGCTCTCGAATTCCGCGCGCCGTCGTCGCTTCGCGCGTCAAGTCCGCCGCCCGTTGTTTCTGCGTCGCTCTCGTCCTTCGCGCGGAGAGATTCGCGAAGAAATTCNTCGTCGTCGTTATTATCTGCCGTTCCTCTCTGCGCTTCCTTTCCGCGCGTTAACACGCCTGAATCTTCGTTCCCGAAGTTTCAAGTTCCTCAAGTTCTTGTCCGCCCGGGAGGACTTTTCCGCGACTTTGCGGCGAGAGGACGCGTCCGCGCGTTATGCCGATTACGCCAGTTAATTGGCCATTTTCGCACGTAAATCAAGTGCATTTCGCATCGGTGTGGCCTACCTTTGCGACCGGGCGCCGCCCAAGGACTGCGCCCGCCGCAAGAGTTTGCGCGTTCCTTTTCGTCCCCGACGTTGGTTTTTCAGACTCGCGCTCGTCCCGAGACCGGCACGGTTAACTCTAATGGAACTGTGTGTTTCGTACTCGCCGTTCTCTGCACGTAATGCACATTCTCGGGCGAATAAAGAAGATTTAATTGAACTGCTCTCGGGCGAGCAAGGCGCAGAGTCATACCGCGCGGCGGAGAGAAATCAATGTGGGACTTGTATATTTATTTACAGCGTCGATTATCATTCCCGTGTGAAAAAATGTTTACCTTGTCTTTAGAAATGGCACATTAAGAACACAGTTCAAAGGCTACAGAGGAAAGATATTAAATCTTCTTAACGATCCGTAGCGTATTTTTTTCTTTTTTTTTTACGTGCTCGCCTATTGAATTTCCTGCACGCAGCTTAATGATATTGACTTTAATTATATACGGATTATTCCAATTTATCTTAAGTCATTACTCGCATATAAACGATCGTGCCAAATTAGGAGTACAATAACAAGAGAAGAGGCAAATTATGGTGCGATATGTGATTGATTTATTGCACCCGCAAATGCACGTCGTTACTTTGTAATAATGCGCAGCGTTATAACGAGAATAGTAAACTCGTTATATATTTAACACTTATAGAGAAATAAGATTTTATTTTATTTTATACACTTTAGCAAAAAAACAAAATGTCGATGAAATAGATGCCATTATAATAAAGCTAGATAACAAAATTGTCGACGCGATATACAATATTATTATACATCTGTGTAAATATCCAGCGTGTAGAAAAAAACATTTACAAAAATGTTGAACAAAGTGCTGGTTTTATGATGAAATCGTCGAAGTCAAAGTCATGACAGTGACAGGTACAATTCTTCGCGTGTCGATATCTTAAAAATTTTCCATCGTGCGAGAGCGAAAGGTGAGAGGGACGCAAATAGCAGAATAAGAAAATGAGAAAGAGATGGAGAGAATGGCGACATTTACGGTGAGGAGTCGTTAGGAATTTTTGTGGAACTCAATATACCGGTCAGCCTCGAAGCGCCGCACCTGTGCCATGCCCATGTAACATGATACTCTGGAACGGATTTTGAACTCCAAATGTGGAATCGGTCTTTAGAAGGTGTAAAGTCCAATCTTTCTTTTTTTTTTTTCGGAAAAAATCTGCACATCTATTTTGACAATTCATATTTGTTATATTGAAATAAAATAATGACATATCAAAACTAGTTTTTACAGAAAATTTTGAAAGTTGTGTATACATTTGAGAAAATTAAAAAATTACCTATATTATAAAGAAAATTTTCATGATTTTTTTCTATTTTGAAATAAAAATAATATTATCTTTATGCTAAATCCAATCAGACATTTTCAAGTTAATGTTTACGCTTATGTCTATGTTCACATTTACATTTGCATTTATATATACAATTCTTGATCGATTATACATTTCAAACTTTTTTGCGATTAATATTTGAAATATTAAAGATAATAAATTTGATGATTTTCTTTTTAATTTTTAATTATTGATCAATCATGAATAATTTTTTGTGGAAATTTAAACAAAAAGCTTTGGTGTCTTTAAAGGTCTAAATTTGTTTTTTTTCTTTAAGTAAAATTTTTCCAAGTTTTCATAGATAAATTTTTTCTCGGAAATTTAATTTTAAGTTTTAATTTTTAGAGAATTCGGAATAGTACTTAATATTCTATTAAAAAGAAAGTATTAGAACTTGAATTAATTCTATTAATGAAATAAAAATGTTAGCTTTAAATTTCATGAAAGAAATGATAACATTTGAGAGCTATTGTCGAAATTCTGAAAATAAAGTGCTAACACTTTCGCAAAAATAGAGACATCAAGTTAATGTTAATTGAATAAATTTACGTAATATCCGAAAAGAACAGAGTAATATGTCCTATCTCGTTGGTAGTTGAAAAGAGTAATATCCCGCACGCAGAGAAACTTTGCTCGGAATGTCCTTGGTGTCCGTGTGATTAAGGTACGACATTAAGTTTGATATCGGTGCATATGTCGGACATTATGAAAATGCACGCTCAGCCCGCGCTATCCCATTAATTGTGTCGCCAATCTTTTATTCCTTATTTCCGCCATATCGCCATAATTTTCTACGAGTGCAATAAATACGATCTCCGAGGTGAGGTTTTGTCTATTAATGCGGCAAAAGTGAATATAATTATCCATAGAGCGTTGTCGCAATATTTGGAGCAAGGCTGTTTGTTGTAGGGGGAGAAAAAAACGTCTTTCTGATCCTCGTGGCTTCGCGGCTTGTGTTAAACATGTATATGAAGTTAGCACCGCTATTTTATTTTTAAAAAATAATAAAAATTGTGCTGTATTGTACTAAGTTTGTGCTACATTGTGCTGCAAAAATTAATGACATATCTCAAAAGACAAAGCATCAAATAAAACAAATTATTTTTTTGCCAGCACCGCCATTTTCATTTAGCGACAAAATAAAAATTGTGTTTGATACAACGTTAACTATCGTATATTATGCAGTAAAAATTCCAATCACATTTCTTCTCGTTTTAAAAAGAAATATAAAACAAAAATCCGAAGACGTGAGAGAATAAAGTGCCTTTAATATCATTGAGCTGCAAAAATCTCTAGTTGTGCTGACTTGTTGCTGACTAGGCTAGCACAGCTCGGATATGCATTTCTGTCCGTATCCGATTATTACAAAGTCGAATTACGGATACGAGTTACGCATACGAATTATCTATCCGGAATTATCTTTTGAGATATGCGATTAATTTTTACGGCACAATGTAACACAAATTTAGCACAGTACAATTTTTATTTAATAAAATTATATTATCTGTCTCGCCGTATTAACATCAGCAATGTCACTCGAGTTTCGCTTGTATAATTTACACCGCGGATAGTCCTTCAATTTTTCAAACTACGCGCTCGAATCATCAATATGATCGGCGAAGCGTTCCTCTCATCTCCATTCGGAGACTGTCAGCGATCTTTCCTATTATTTACCATATTTGGTAAGTCTTTCAGCTCTTCATGGAAACAAGGACCAAATTTCTGCTCCGCGATTCGGCGTTTGTTTACATTCAGTTTCGCGAAAAACGTCGCGCTCGGCCTAGCGCGTTCGCTTTTTTGCAGAGTTTTTCGACGCTCGCTCGAGGTGCCTCGTTTTTTGGTTTCCCAGAAAGGAGCTCGCGAAGTCGATTCTCGGAAATGTGTCCGAGGAGTCCTTCCCCTTCCCCTAATTTTTCTCCTTCCAATTATTTCCAAAACTTCGGAAACCACTTCAGTTCTGTCGCGGAGATCGGAGCACGAGGACGTATCGTTAATACTCCGCGACCGCGCGATTCTTCGTCCGTGGAAAGCATCGTACACGAATTCGGAAAGTTGGAAGTGTCGAATCGGGTAACGGGCGATCGCCTCGGTCCTTTTATTACTTTATTCTGTGATAGTGATATTATATTTTTGAAAAATGATTGTGAGAAACATACAAAGCGCGGAACATTCGAAATCTCCAGGCGCGTCGCGATTCAATTCGCACTTTGTTTGCTTAATGATTGTTTAAAAGCACATAAATCTTTGTTTTCGATATAAAAGTTGATTTTGAGATTTCAAAAGTGATAACTCGAGCCTTGTTTGCGTTTACATTTCGGTTTTTTCGAAAAGTGTACTTTTTCTTGATCCCATTATGGAGATATAAGACTGAGATCAGATTATCTACCCTTCATGAACTCTTGTCTTTTAACGTCTTTTAACCTTTTGAAAGTGAATCTCGGATGAACAAGTGTCAAGCATCACAATCGTCATCGAATTAAACAACAGGCGATCGTCCGACGCGTTTGCTAATCCGCGCGATTGTCTTCGAAATTTCGAAAATCGTCGCGATAATCCAATCGAATTCGTTCCGTCGCTTACCTACGGCGTATGCCGCTCGAGTGATAGTGATAGTGAGATAGTGCAAGCATATAAAAAGGTCATTCAAGTGATAGTGATAGTGTAATTGTGTGAAGTGAGGATACGAGGAATTTCAGAATGGTGGAAAAGAATAGCCGAAAGCGGGGGAAAGTAAGACAACAGCAAGACGGCCGACGGTGAATTACTTGTTGCATTGATGTATCTACATGAAGTAGCACCGCCATTTTAAAAGTGTAAAAAAATTATTTTTTTACTTCACGCTTTGTCTTTTGAGATAGGTGATTAATTTTTACGGCTCAATGTAGCACAAACTTATTATTAATTATTTTTTTATTTGACGCTTGTCTTTTGCAATATGTGACTAATTTTTACGGCACAATGTAGCATAAACTCAGCACAACATAGCAAAATTTTTATTTTTTTTTTTAAATAAAATGGCGGTGCTAACTTTATGTACAAATGTTAAACGGGAATGCGGGACAAATGTCAGATGCCGTAAAACTGCTTGCGCAGCATTAAATAGTTAATAACGGCGATTATAACATCGATGCCGCATATGGCACCGCGTCGTAATCATCGTTATTGTCCTCTAATGTAAACGTCCTCATTAAAAAACGGCTCTCGGTGTACTTGCCATTAAATGAACGATCCCTACCGTCACATTCCGCGACAGCGGAACAGTCCGTTAATGAACGTTACATTACATTTTTCTCCCCCACTGTTGACGGATCTATGAATAATCCATTGGCATTTTGCCAAGTGTACGCCGTTTCTTTTGACGTCCCGTTAATGTAAGCGACACCGAGCGGCCCGCGAGTTTCCTCCGCGATCATATCGCGCCGCTGTTTTTCCTTTCCTTCCTATTACGTAAGGGCCCGTAAGTAAAGAAGAAGCCGACAATGCGCAAGTTGGAATTCACTATCGCCGTAAGGGGCATATAGATTGACTTATTAATCGGCGAGACACGTCGCACGTTTCACGGGCGAAACTTTCGACGTTGAAGACGCGGATCTACGTCATTCTGCACCCGAGGGTATGCCTCCTCGTTATCGATGGCCCCCGATAGTCTATTTCGCTCGTAAGTAGCGTCACCTCGCCGGATGCGTGAACGCTAATGAGCGTAAAAAGATATATGTTACAAGGTAGCGATAACAAACGTCGCCACGTAGCCTTGTGCATCTTGAAACGGATTACTTTACACTCGCTCGCGTCGATCGCGTTCCGATCTATCGAATCGATATCGGCGGGCTCGCGGAAGCCGCGACTTATCCACCGCGCCGAAACGGCACGGTACGCCGCGTAACTTTTACCGGCGTAATTATACATTGATGCTTTTTTTCATTTATATGTGCATTTCGCTATAAACTCGCGAGCGGCTGCGTCGTAAAATTAGCCGCACTTTCCCATACGCGCGAAGCGAGAAAGAAATTGCGAAATGCCTTCGGGAGAAAAATATATCACGGAGGATTGATGATAAATTGAGGATTGATCTTGTTTAAAACAGGATTGAGATGTGGCAAATTCAGACTTGATTCTTACCATGACACGTAATGTCATCTTGCAACAAAAACTTCATCCATATGTAAAAATGTTCCACTATATTTCTCATTCGAGCAGTATTGTGTCCTCGACTTTGTTAATATTTTTTTTCCTATATTTGAATATTCATATAACATATTTAACGGTGATAGTTGAGTGATTCACATAACTCATATAAACAATCCAGGATTCCACACTGAGAGAAAAATATAGTTACTTTTGGCCTCAAAAATAATTTTATAATATTTCTAACGATAATTATGGTTAATAATTAACATAATGATGCATATAATTAGGTTAATATTTATTGAGGTCGAAAATAAATATTATATTTTTCTCTCGGTACATCAAAGATTGAATTAATTCAGGATTGAAGGGATTCGATTGAGGTGCCGCAAATGAGAAAGAAACGATTTTTTTGAATAAATAATTAGATTAAAACGTGACACGTATACATTTGGAACGCTAAAACCCTAAGGAAAACATATCAAACCACTTGAGATATAATATATAATATATAATTTTTCATGGTAATATGTCAAAGTAATTAGCGCGACGCGTGATAACACGCGTATAAACTGCGTTTAAATAAATTGCCCCTCGAAATTAAGAAATTTAACAGACAATTAGAGATTTTTTTTCACTGTAGGCAAGAAATTAAGACGTAACTACACGAATTAGCATACGTCATCATTGCTTGATATACCTTGTCAAGTATGAGTGAAAGGTTATCGGCATGGTCAGTTCCGCACTTTACATGCTACCTTTCTTCCCCGAGCATTATTCAAGGATATATTTAATAGCGAGTGAGACATTATACGTTTTATCACGAATCTAGCACGCCATTTATTTATTGCGCTCCAATATCTTCATTGAAACGCCGCCAGCCAATAATCAGCATTTTATGTCTTTTATTGCGCAATTAAATTTGTTTCGCTTTAATTTTTTGTTTATCTCATGCTTGAAGAACTTGTTGTCCAAATGAGAAAACGTACTGAGGTACGTATTTTCTCCGCGCATTAAAAGTTAAACATTTTACTCGAAGCAGTGCCACGTAAATAACTTGTGGGAAAATCAGTTACGTGCAATTTAATAATTTTATAGTCTAAGAAACTCGACGGACATTTAAAGTAGCGTCGTGTGTACGGTGACTGTAGCTTTTCAAGGTATACACGACGAGAAGTGCTCTTCAGCGTCTCTTGCGTAATTTATCATATATTTTGCAACATTGCTACATCGCTTCGAGAACCGCGGCGAGGATTTACGGTCGTTGCTAAGGCAAACAAACTTGCCAATTTCTTGCAGCGTTCTGTAATTCGAGATGCATCGATCGACGCGAGACTATCGTCTGATGGGATTATCATTCTCGAGTCCTTGGACGTCGGCTTCGTAATATACTTGTGGACTAATAAAGGCACCAGGACGCATTACGTGGACGATTATGAAACGGATTTACGATTACGAGGGGAGCTCTTGCTCCGATGCAATTATTTCGCGTGCGTCGCGCATCGATCGTTGCGTTTCACGCCTAAGAAACGCTGAGAACGCGAGATAAATTGAAGTGGGCGAGCGAAGGAATCGCTTTCATCTTCCTAGCGAGAAAACTGCGCTTAACGCAACGGAGATGCAGAGATGCAGAAATGAGAAACGTTTAAGCGATAAGCTTGAGTTTTCGTGCCGAGAACAAAGCCTTAATTTTTTTCTTCGCCGACGGTCGTCGCGCATTATCAGATGGAATTACGCACTCGTTGCAAAATTTGATTATATAATTGTGCGTGGAATATTTCACGATTCCGTAATGCTCTAATTCTCGCGCGCTTTCATCGTGGACTTGGAGAAGTGACTGATGATTGATACGATATATTACTTTTCATCTCTTCATTAACTCGTGTCTGATTTTATTGAAAAATATAATGTCACGTACGCTGAGAGATAATTTATTAATTTATTGCTTGATCAAGATCTTAATTTCGAGGACGCGTATCGCGGAAGAAACGCAAAAAATGTAATGTAAATCGATTTTGTCTATTTATCCTTACCTCCTTCCTTTTTCCATGTCTCGTATCTCGGATAGTCGACCCCGAGATCAACCTGATTGCCAATTAGTAGACACCAGATCGATTTGCAAGAAAAAAAGAGGTCGCCGCGACACGCCGGCGTACGGGGGGGAGATTAAGCGATGACTCTCAACGAGAACTATGCGCCGAGTCCTTATTGGGTAATTATTCCTTCGGCATTACGAGTGCCTATGCGCTGATTAAAACTGACGCGGTTTATTAATACGGAGTATGATTTTTAAGGTCGTCGATCGATTTACTGGAAAGTAGAACGGCTCCGTAATTATTTCCTCAAATATCTGTATGTTCGCATACAGATAATGAGGGAGCGGGAGATGGCATAACTTGAGAAAACACGCGGCTGATTTTCTCGAGAGGCTCGAGACGTGGTTAAATGTTTAACATAAGCGATTGTTACGGGAAGATGAAAGTCGTTGCATTACACACAGTCACGTGCTCTAAGTTCACATTCGACAAGCGCGCTCAAAGAGTAGGAAGGAAACCATTTCCTGAAGCGTATTTGCGCGTTGGATGCGCCGCAAACCATACGGCATATGGACTCGAGAGTTTTCACCTGTTCTGTTCCTCCTCGTCGTAATTCATTTTCTCGTAGCGAGTGTCCATCACGGTAATTTTACTGTGACGACGCGAGGACGACGTAAGAATTACACGACTTCCTGTAACGATCCAGCAACAGAGCGAGTTGTATCATTTTCTAACGTTACGCACAATGTTGCGCGCAACGAAATTAATTGGATCGTAAATAAAGTCCGCGTATATCTCGATAGACAATCTTATCTACAATGATGTAAGTGTAATATGTTTCTGCGTACGGTCTTATGACCAAGTGAACAATTTAATATTTCTGCGTGACTGTATTCCCTAATACCGGACAGTAACAGTAACCCCGTTAAAAAAATTATTGTATATTTTCTTTTTCAACTATATTTTTTAGAAATTCTTTATTTTATCGAATTTTACTTGCGTCTTGCTTCTAAACTTTTGAACGTTGGTGTATATATACACTGAAAAAAAATTCAAAATCAGAAAAATCTTGTAAGATTGATCAAATTATTCTGGTTATTATGATAAAACTCAATACCTTATAACTTATAAAATATTGAGTTTTATTATAGTAACCAGAATATTTGATCAATCTTACAAGATTTTCTGATTCGTCCGTTTTTGACCAGAATTTCTTTTCAGTGTAGTAAGAGAAATTCTTTTCTCTTTGCAATTATATCGAACGTTATATATAATAATCTTCACTGAACACTCGAATTCGAAATTATTATATTATATTCCTAATTTATCATCTGGAGATGCTTCGACGATATTAATTTGACGCTATATAACTCTTCTCGTCGATACTTGTAATTTAATTAATCTCAGCCATTGGCGTCTATCATAGACTAAATACCTATCGTACATTTTTTTTTCCCTACCCGTGCTGACATACAACCGGCCGTTTATCTTCGTTAATCTCCATTTAGACCTTCGGCATGGCCCGTGGCGATTTGTCAAACGTAAGTAGGTAGGGGCTTTAGCACGCGATAGAAGTTAATTTCGCGCCGTAAGTTTCCGATGCCCATAATTCACAGCATCCTCGACACCTTTCTGCGGTTGTCCTCCTCCGATAATTTCGCGGATTTTGCAATTTTTCGATACCCGTCCGTCCTTGATGCGCGCGAGCGAGCAGGAAGAGAGCTAATCAATTATGATCGCCGCTTCTTTCCTCACCTCACGTATAGCCGAGAGCGTAACGTAATGCAAATACTTTCTTACATGACGCTTACAAATCTCGGCAACTTTCTTTTTTCCGTAGTCTAACCGCAAAGATTCGACAGATGTGACACAAGATGTATAATATGTACTCGCGAATGGTACTCCGCCCACCTTGCCTCTACTTTCGATCACTTTCTTTCTCTTTCCCCCAAGGACAGTCGAGAAATTTCGTCGTTTGACCGGTTAATCAGCGGTGATTTCGATAAGATAGAGTATAACATTGATATAAAAATCCTTTCGATTTTGGCCGATTGGCGGAAATGGTCGCTTCCTCGATATTTGTTAGGCAGTTGTTGCCAGAAATTCCGGCGCGGGCGATTCTAACGAGGCATATATCAACGCCAAGAATTTGCCATCTATAAATTCGACGTCGTTACGACCGGCTTTCTTCTTTCTCGCACGTAAGATTTAACGGTCACGGTTGATGTAGAATGTCGTAAGACCGTAAATCGATTTAATATATGGTTTTCCGCGCTACGCGCGGCGAAACTGCTTATTAAAACGAGCGACGATCGGTGAAGGACAATATCGATTGAATACGCGAAGATATCTTATTAATCGTGGCCGTCGCGCGCCGTGAAATGTCACAGGCACATTCCGACGGACTCGGTATCTGTGCGCGACTTATCGTCGGGCTTCTCTAGGTCGTGGATTTTAGCAAAACTTTTAAATTGTATTTACAATGTAAATAAAGAAAGAAAAACAGGACGGCGCGGCGCTTCGTAAATCGCAAACAATCATTCGACTCGCGTGCCAAAGAACATTAAAAGCCTCACGCTGCCTTCTTATCCCTCATTTTTATCCCGATGTGAATTTAATAGCCGATATTGCTGAATTCGGCCGTCAATCGTTTCTCAAAGTCGATCGATCGTGTCGTAATCCATCATAGTCCTTAACGCGCGACGTATCATTCTCGCGAAGGCCGTTCTCGGAAATTAGAATGTGCAATCAGTTGTTTATCGAAACAAAGGACGTTTTGGAAAGTCTGCTTGTAGCAGAAGACCGTTTGATGTCGAAACCCCCGGGATTTTACACGATCCGTGTGGCTTCGCGCGAGAATCAGAGATCAACGAGGCCTCGCGGTTCGCGCGAACGAAGACGCTAATTACGAGGCAAACTTTGAATTGCAAAATGTGCACCGCGCCGCGCTTCAGCGTAATCAAACGGTTCTCTCTCTTGACAGTCTCGCTTTTTTTCTCCCCATTAAGATGACCGACGCGCGACTGTAAATATCGGAATATTCCGAAGGTCGGAAGAAAGTTTGGTACACAGCTTCCCGATCACGCAACCTAACGAAATGTGTTTCCTCGAAGAATTCGATAGTCCGGCATTATATAATTGTGGTGTAAACGCGGTGTAACGGTGTTTAGCGGCTCGGCGTGATAACATCACTTAGTCATCGTTTTCGGGCTCTTTCCCATTGAATATGCGCCGTCTCGACGTTGCTCCGCTGGCTATCGAAATCGGTTCCCGAAATCGTGTCGAGTGACAGCCGGTATGCAACTTGGACGGACTGTAAGTTATAAATAGAAGCTTTTAAAGCCTTGTGATACACACAAAGTTTGTATTATGTAAGTCATTACATAAGTGATATACAAATGGTATACGCACACGGTTACAGATAAAGCAGATTGAAGTGATCGGGTCGAGAGCCTTTGGTTTTGATTTTTTTTATGAATATTATCCATCAAAGCTGCCACACGCTAGTATTTTTATCGTACAAGTGGGAAAAAGTCGATTGAAATGATTAACTTATCAACAAAAACCAATCTTTATATATAAATTCGATTAAATAAAGCAGTTTATTACATCATATTATAATTAAAATTAAAATTTAATTTGCATAGACAAAAAAGTATATTTGATTGATTTCTATTTTATTTAAAACTTTCATTCGCTGTAATTATATGTACGTTGTTTTTAATGCTCAAGATTACTAGAAAAATCTCTTTGATCGTTTCTTATCAAAATTTTTACTTAAAACAGGATATCGTTAATAATATTGATTCCACCCAATTTATTTTTTAATTTTGTGATGAAATTTTTTTAAAAATTGTCCAAATGTTTGCTACATGATTGCGAATCTTTGGGGCTTTCCGCATTTTCTGTATGACAACTAAAAGAGAAATATGAAGTAACTCGCTTAGGTGTTGATTTGCGTCTTGCCGCATACATGTAAAAAATTATTTGTCCCGCCAAAGGACAAATAATTCTGTGCTTAAGCGAACTCGCGTCCAAAATGAATTGCATCCAACTCTTACATAAATCCAATTTGTAGCCTGCCGTGTAACCGATTTTTTTCCCTGTCACGTGTAGTTAACGCGACGCGCAATTATACTTCGTCGCGCGCAGAAAATTCGATCGACGGAAGAGAACAAGTACTCGCGTTAATATTAAAAGTCGGGAGACTTCAATAAATAGCGTCTGATGCATCCTTGGATGTTGATGTCATGGAGCTTCTCTAGCCGGCGTGTCGCAACCAGTCGAATAATTCTGTTGCAAGATGTACCAGGAGGGTTCGACCGCGAGGCACGAATCATGCGCTAAATACGAACGCGTGGAAAGTGAAATCCTCCAATCATCGTATCGATCACGTTCCCCATAAGGTTAAGAGAATCTTAATTTGTAATCCACCTGCGCGCTTGTTCCCTGAAGGGATTCGTGAACTTCTCGAAGTATGACTAAGCGCGAAATAGTTTCGTGTAATTAAAGATTCGATTGTATCCAACTTTTTTTTACAAGGAACATAAAGTGTTTACATTAAAGACGTAAATTGCATCCGATATTTTTTTTTAATTCGATTATATCAAACTTTTTAACAACATCACATTTTTACATTAAAGATGCCTTACATTAAAGATGTACACTGAAAAAAAGATTGATTATAATTGGTTATAATAATCCAGTCTTGATAAAGGTTACCAACAACCTTGGTGAAATATTTTCAACTAAACCTATAAGTCGTTATGACAAAATATTATAAAAAAATGAAGTGATCATAATTATTATCGAACATTTTGTTATTATTATATTTAGTAATAATAACTAAGTATTTAAAAAAATAGCATTACTAAATGCATCTTATAAGTTTACATAGAATTTTTTTTCAGTGTAGATAATATAATAGAGATTATTTTAAAAATATATATATTTAACACAATTGTATCCGATATATTTTTTTACAACTAACATATTTATGATTTTGTATTTATAGAAATTCATGAAGTTAAACACTTTTATTTTATTGTGAATAATTAATATTGCGACACTTTTTATGTGATCGTCGGCGCCGTGGATTCTTCACTGACCTTGCCGCTTGAGGTTAGCGAATTAATCGATCGATTTAATGAGCCCGATAATGATTTAAGCCTGGCAATCTTTTAATGAATAATTTCTATGCGACAGCCACAAAACTTTGTCATTCGCTAAAATTATTCGCGATTCTCGCCGGTTCGATGTTCGCGCTCGAAGGTTACTTTCAACACCGGTAAGCGCCAAGAGAAGCGATCCTTTTTGACACACCGCTGCAGTTTGCATGCTAAACAAGGCGATAGTATGTTGCTAATTTCGTATACATGGCTAATTTCATATCGTAAATCCGCCTGTGCACCGGAATGAACATTGTGTTTTCGTTCGCTCGCTCGCTCGCTCGATATAGACGCGTACGAGGCGCGTAAAGGTATTTTTCGCCGTGAGAGCCTACTCGTTCTTTTTCCTCTCACAATGACGTTAAGTACCAAAGTTAACGTTTGCCTTTGAGCACTTCGCAGCCACTTTTGCACCTTCCAGGCGTGCCATGAGGCAAAAAGAAGCGGGATTATACCTTGCATGACTAGTCATTCGGCAAACGACACTCGTTTTACGCATGCATTCCTCCCGGCCGTAGCTCTCGAAGGTCTGAGACACGTATAAATAAAATCAAGCAAGCAAGTTAAAGTTTTCCACTCGCTTATCATAAATAGCGCATTTGTAGCACACCTCGAAAAGAGATCAGATTCGGATAAGAGGCGCCTGTGTAACTGAATTTTTTGCTTTCAGGGAGTCATTGCGCTGTCATGTAAAATGATCGATATCGCGACCTTCGAATTCAATCGGCAATCATTCATCTTTTTCGATCGACATTATTGCGAGATACCAGATAGACGTAGATATTAAAAATTCAATTATTATCTAGCTGTCATATCGGGTGTTTTGTTTACTCATCGGTCTTGCCGTGTAAAAATATTTAGCGCGACGCTTGCGCAAATTACACGTGCGCGGTGCGGTGCAGAAAAAAAAAAAACGGGCGAGGTCGTAAATCATTCTACAGTTACTTTTCGTTCTACAGCAGAAATTAAACGTGGGAGGAGACGGGCAGCGCGCGAGGCATAAATTGAGATTTAAAAAAAAAAGTGTATCGGACAAAGTGTCTGCGAGGGAATTAAAATTTATGACAATTGGGTGTATTATTGGAATGTCAAAAGTCTCATTTCTCCGCGCATAAAGCATCGGCCGAAAGATGCTCGTAATAAAATCTAGGTGAACTTTAAAGGGCTCGGGACGCGCGCGCTGCTAAAGTTTTCGTTGGTCATTAAAATTTTCTTCGGTCGTAAATTAGGGCCCCGCAGGAATTTACGCCGGACAAAAGCAAGGTCCGCGGCGGATAACCGTTTTACGACTCACGTGTGCGCTTCACCTGTGCGCGCAATCGCGCAAGTGAAGTCGTAAACATTAAAATTACGAGAATTATGGAACTTACTCGTAAGATGATTAATGGCACACAGGTGTCTGCTTTTACCGCCTCGTTGAGATCTCCCGTTTGGAGAACCCGCGGCGAGATGCAGATTGTTCTCTTGCGACAGCACCCGCATCCGCGCGGTTATTTCTTTGACCTTAGCGTCGAAGCGTCGCGAGACTAACGTACGCACGTATACGCGTAAATTGCGAACGAGACGCGGAATTAAATGCGTGATCGGCGGGAAAACGCTCGGCGTGGCGCGCGTTGCGGAAGAAGGCGATAATGAGGAGAATTTTATTCATTATCAGGCCGGAATTAGAATTTTCTAGGAAATGTGTATCGTTTTTGCATTTTTATGATACGCATACGCGATGAGGCTGCGATATCCTGCGATTGCTCCGAGCGTGAAAGTTTAAAGTATCGGTAATATACAAGTGAAACTGAATCTCTTACCACGAATAAATCAATGGCTCGTGTGTTTCGCGGGACTTTGGTAAAAGTCGCGTCATTATGCACGCGACGTTATTTTAATTAGCCGTCGCTATTAATGCTAAGGCAGACCTGGCATCGCAAACGTAAACGAAGGAGCAAGTCGGATCGTTTCCAGTTACCGCGGTCTGTCGAGCATAAAACGAAACCGAAAGAAAATGATACCGCCGTATACTCGAGCTGCTCGCAAAAACCGGAATAATCAAACATACAGGGTGTCCTGAAAATCCGTGATCGTGTTTTTCATGATTTTGCTGCGGTCTTTCGTAGATTTCTTTTTTTTTCTTTTTTTTTTTAACGAGACGCCGAGAGATACTTCCGTATCGGAGAAATTGTGTAATTATGCGTGACGCGCGGCTATTGTTGAGCTGCATCTTCCTTTAAACGTAAGTAAAGTTGATGTTTTCTATCTCAGAGAGCGCAGGAATTCTCACGGATAACAATTACTACACAGTTAACGTTGAATATTAATGCAGTTCTCGAGCGTTCGGGAAGACTTTTTTTTTTATCTAACGCGACGTTTTCCACAATTACTCTCGACACGCGTGTTATATTCCGGGGGATGCACATCATGTGGGAACAATGCTGCGCCCTTTGTTTCGCAACTGGTAGCGAGGTTGTAGAACTCTTTGCGTTACATAAAACTCGAGCGGCTATCGAGTTTATTAAGTATTCGCGGTGAATGGTATTACAGTGTACAGCTGTATACACGTTGCCCGTGAACCTAATGCATTCGACGCCTTTTACCGGAATACCTCGATTATTAAAACCGCGTCGCCCGTTAAGGCTCGCCACACACGCGCTCGTGCGTTGAACTTGTCCCTCGCGCCGCACAGTTGGTGTACATGACCGTAGTTCGAAGTAACAGACATCTTTCGAGCGTCAACGGCTCGTCGTCATAATTCATTCGCCGATGTCCATGACCAAAATGGTATCTAACGTATCTAATGTGGTGTCTAGCGTACGTGTGTATGACACTTGTCGAATTTCCACTAGACGGAAGTTGTTTGTGCCGACGTATGGGAATTAGTTACGCGTTTCATTGGCCGTTTTACGATGGAAAGAAACCATCGTTAAACACAGGTATATAATTAATAGCGTAAATATATTCTCGCTTTTAGAGCCGTGCAAGAGCCGTTTTGTCGCGAATGCGCGTGACCTATTGGCTCATTAGTTCGCGATTCCGAATCCGCAGGATTTCTGATTACGCACGCGGCTGTTCCCTTTGTGCCGCGGCGCGTTTTCCCGCCGCACCGTCGTTCGTCGCGCAACCGAGAAAGTGCCTCCGGGTCCCGCGAGGCACGTTGATCTCCGACGTAGAGATCGAAAACGTGGATGAGCAGCAGCCACCTGAATGGCGGAAGGAACGGTGAAATAGAAAGCCAGCCGACCGATAAAAAGCGGGGGACATGCGTGATTTCCGCGATGCTGCGACCCCCTTCCCTCCCTCCCCTCCTACCCCGCTCTGAAGATTGCCGACGAGGTAAGACGTTACTACATCGACGATCGGATTATCGTGTAGCAGCTGCCTCGCGGGGAAACGGACTTACGTCTCTAACGATATCCTCGCCGCCGTTGGAAACCTCCTCCACGTTGATGCGAATAGCCGACATGCTACGGGGCGTCGATCCCTCGCGAAGCCACCCCGATAGAATGCCCTCTTCCAGATTGCTGTCGAAGGTCGATGATGCTTTCTGGATCCTCATCAGTATTATCGGGAAGTCGATTCCTTATCGAAAGTCCTTGCCAACGAGATCACCACTCCTCGTCGTGTCGGCTGGTGATCTCCCTCGTATTAATCCTCGGATTAATCCACAAGAAACCCACTGTCGGTCACCCTCGAAGGACGAATCGATTTCTCGCGCGAGTGCTCCGTGCGTGACTATCGGTGTCTAATTTGATATTCTCGTCCTCTCCTCGATATCTCGATTAGGAAGAGATTCGTTACGAAGCGCGTATATCCCGGGGAATGTGTTTTCACGGAGGACTGGGCCGAATCGGAGCTCGCCGTCCTTTCTCTCCCTTCGGAGCAGGACAATGCCTTCGTCGTCTCGTCAACTTAATTTCCCCCTCAGGATGTGCCAACACTGGCGCGAACTCGCTCTCGAGCGCTTTGCGAAAATCTTGCACGGAATCACTGTCGACGGGTGTCCGGTAGTGCGCTGGTCACTGTCGCATGTGTATATGTATGTATACACGGTGTGTACGTGTACGACGCGCGTTTCGCGTCTGTCAAGAGGAGTACCGCACGCCGAGTATCGTGATGGTCTCTCTCGCACGCGTGCGACTAGAGCCGCCGCCACATCTGGCCTTTGGACTGGCTGGCACCAGTCCACCAGATCGGTTTTATACCTTCGTATCTCCCACTCTCGTGGACGTGCGAGCGCGCTCGTGCTCGCTCGCTCGCTCGCTCGCACCGCGGCACGTCGATCCTGCACACGGGCAATTCCACCACGGCCGAGAGGATCGATCTTTTTTTTTCTTCCGTCCCAGACGTGGCGTACGTGGTGGCGGTCGCGCCTTGTCCACGCGAGGGGGACACTATCCGTGGGTGCTCTAGGCGCAAGGACGAACGGGAGGTCGGGGGAAGGAAGGGTCCAGTGGCGTGCCCTAAGTCCGGCATGCATATGGTGGACCATTCATCTTATATTACAGAGGACAATCCTTTATTTTGTAAGCGACGGAAAAATTAAAGTAGCTAGACTGAATTTGAACTCAGGATCCTTCATTCCGACACTTAGCACTCTCACTGTTAGGTCAAACGTTCCTATTGTTATGTTGTTATTACGTTCACTTATCTCGACTTGGCCTAACAGCTCTAAATATCCTCTACAAATTTAGATCTGTTTAGCTTTATTTTTTTCTTGAAAACTCACTCTTGTCCTTTATTTTTGAAAAGTCCTATAAATTCCCTATATTTCAGTTTCTATTACCTTCACTGAGAGAAATATTTTGTATTATGAACCAAAGTTTTGTTGATATATGCTCAAGAAATTTATTTAGTTGCTGTAAACAAATATGTTATTTGCTTATATCTTGTTAAGTTGTTTTGGTTTAGAGAACAAAACAGTTTTGTTCTTTAAACAATTCTGTTTTGTTCTTTAAACCAAAACGATTTAACAAGATATAAGCAAATAACATATTTGTTTACAGCAACTAAATAAATTTCTTGAGCATATATCAACAAAACTTTTGGTTCATAATACAAAATATTTCTCTCAGTGTTTCTGTAAAGTGGTTTTGTGTAATGTTTAAATAAAGATGTGTTTCTTTTTTATACATGTATAATTGTTTTAGTTTACAAAATTTAATTTTTTCTTTATATAAATATATATTTGCAGAAAAAATATTAATGCTAATAATAAATTTACATTGCACTTGTTTGCGGGAGAAGGGTAGGTGGTGTCCTTTATTTTTTTCAAAAAAATATTCACCGTAGACATGCATACTGACCGGATTGCAATCGATCTCGTTTTCCCTGTCTCGCGGATACAGGAAATGTAGGTGCGAGCCCAGACAGCCGCATTATCTCTTAATGACCGCGAAATGAAGTCTAGGAAGTGTGGGCTCGCTCTTATCGCGGATTCCGCGCATGTAACCGCGGGCACGCCTCGATACGCGAATTTTACTCTCGTCGAGCCGGGGAAAGGTGCGTATTCTCGCTTTATCTCGACTTCCGACAATGGTTTTAATATCGTGGGTAGGCATATACTCGCTGTATTATTCTTTGGCAATGCAAAACACTTATTTTCTTCACTGCAGATTATTTCAAGTGATGTATGGCGACAACGAATAATTCTTCACGAATTATGATCTCGGCTCGATCGGAACTTTATTAATATGGGACTATAAAATGTAATAAGGAAATTTTAATTAATTTCGATACAATCACTTTTAGGGAAGATAAAATCCTTGATAAAAAATTCTGTCGGCGAAATATTATGCGGCCTTACATTATCGTTAAATTATACATTGCCTGTTGCTGTCATGAAATATCTGTCTCGTACTTTAACTTGTAATGAAATATCTGCCTTTTTTTATTCTTGACAAAGTACCTGCAGTACTTGTACTTCGTAATTCACACCGTCCTTCGGGTGTGTTTGTCGGTCGTAAGCAAGAACAACGACCGGAAGAGAGTTCCGCCTTATCGCATGTTCTTGTTTATCTAATTTTTATGATCCGCGTAATCTGGACCTCGTCTCTCGTGACTCGCGCGGACCATTATTACGCACGAATTATTACGCGGTCGTAATTTTCTATAAAAATATCGTATAGCAGCAATATTAACAAGATTAAAACGAGAGAAGGATTCCGTTCCTTCTCCGAGCCATTCTCGATATAAATTCGCGCAAGTAACGACGCGGTGAGAAAAGTAAGCTACTCGAATTAATTCTCTTTGGTCGTGAATGCGACACATTTGAAGAAAGCGCCTGACGCGACTGCATCTCCGCACTATCCGTGTTAACATCTGTGCCGTTGGGAACAATCGCGCGCTCCATTTTATGCAACGTCAAAGGCGCGCCGAGGCGTGTGAATCGTGCATTTTCTTTTGTCCGATTAGGCCGGGTAAAATGAAAAACGCCGACCGTGACTACTGTTGATCGAGTATTACAGAAATTTTGTAACAGATACTCGACGGTTGCGTAGGAGACTTATATTCCCGTATAGTTTCGCGGCAATCGCGATTAGTTTCCCATTATAATTACGATGACATTTTTTTTTAGAAAAATTAAGGACACTGCCACGTACCTTTCTTCCACAAACAAGTGCAATGTAAATTTATTATCATTAATATTTTTTTCCTGTATACATTATATGAAAAAAAGATAAAATTTTTATTATGAAAACATTACATAAAATATACAAAGGTGATAAAGACTGAAATACAGAACATTTTATAGGACTTTTTAGAAACAAAGGACAAAAGTGAGTTTTCAAGAAAAAAATTAATCCAAAAGACACTGCTCTAAAATAAAGGACTGTCTTCTGTAATATAGGACGATCGGACCGTAATTATAATAGAATTAATTTCGCAAAATTTACATCACGATAAAAGTGCGATTTATTAAATTAATTTTAAGTCAAGAGATTTTAATCAATAAAATTCAAATTAATATAATTAACAGGCTATCATTAGATTCCATGACCCATTAATTATATTAATTTCAAATGATGATCAATCTCTCTTGAAAATTTCAACTGATGATGTTCGACAGCTCAATCAGCTGAGTGTAAGGAAATTACACAAATGGAAATTACACAATGTTGCCTGAGATTACGTCTGACAGCGGTTAACGTGACTTCCGAATCGTCGAAAGTTATAGCGTAACCGCGACGAAACGACGGTCCTTATGCAACATTTCATCCGGATTACCATCGGCAGTCGTTTCGTAACCTTGAATCCTGCCGACCAAAGGTAGCATCATCATCGGCATCCAGTTGATCCGCGCAAAAATGTCGTACTTTGATCGATTCCGGGAAGCTTCCTGACGTGTTTTTATCCTCGATCGGGTCGGCTGACTCACGCGAGGACAAGGCGCGAGCGCGAGTTAATGCATATCTCGCAAATTAGGCCTAATCACGCCGCGGCTTTCCGCGCAAATTAAATATTCCGCTCAGGAGCCGCGCATACGCAGCGCTCTATTTCAGGCAAGGACTAACGCGCACCGCGAGGGCTTCCTTCTCGGAACTTCTCGCTTCCTTCCTACTCCTTTCCCGCGCCGCTCCGCGGTCCGCGGGAGAAATCTACGAGGTCGTGATCTCACGGAACGATCTCGATCGTTGGGAGTCAAGTGCACCGTCCCTTCTCGGCCGACCTCCGGTCGCTCGGTCGGCCCCAAGGCGAAAAGTTACGTGGCTTTTATGGCCCGATCTCTGCACGAGTTCGTATCACGGACATCTCGCAAAAGTCGCTGTTTAACCAGACTGGCGCGGCGCGTGCCTCCGTCCCACATCGTCGGTATCGGTAATTTGTTAGATCACACTCGACCTTTATATGTCAATTAATTTCCGATCTTTTTTTTCGCAATAAAGAAAAACAATGTTATAGACATTCGCGCGAAATTAATGTCGATAAGACGTTAATTAAGTAAAGTCGCCTTGAATCTTTCAATTTATAATATTTGTAGAGATTGCGATCTCTTCAGATAATTGAAGCTCATTTCGGGTATTTTTAATAGAATTGTAATTATTTACATATTAATCTTTTAAGCTGTTATTATACGAAAAGATTATAAATTTTAATTATTTGAATAATATTAATATTTTACGAGATATTTGTGTCAAGATGAAAAATTGTGACTTTCATTGGCTCGAAGATTCTAACGATAAGTGTATGAAGGGAAGTGCAGCAAAGCAGAGATATTTACACTGTACACTTACGATTATGCTCGCCATACAATTAGTCATCTCCACAGTTGCTTGCTACCCATTTTCTTAAGTATATACCAGAGGACAAAGTCTTTGCGTACGAGTCGATTAAAGTTATTAGCCGTATTTCGCAAGCGGACATTAATCGTCGCCGACAAGTCCCGAGATTGTCGTCAGTTGTTCGCCGGGGAAAAAACGAGTACATCCTCGCGTGCAATTTGTACGGTTTCCATTAATGGCGATTGCGCCGCGATTGAAATTTAAATGTGACTGCGCGAGAGTTGGCGCGCGTGCGGCGCACCTACGCTCGTAGCGCGATTTAACGACCCGCGCGCTCGTATCTATCACGATTGATTGCGTGCCGGAGAGAATTCCTCTTAACCCTTTATCGCACGATTTTTTTCCCCTCGGCAAAAGATATTTTATAAACCGGACTTGTCCGACGCGCTTTTATTCCTCCCGAGTCGCGGTGTAATCAACGCCGTTGTATTCCGCAATTATGTATTACCGTATTTATAGCTGTGACTGGAAGCGTTGATCATTCCTAACACGTTGTAACAATTTGCACTATGCGGGTAATTTTTCAAAATACGTCATTGATAATCGCAGATCCTCCAGAAACTCGAATGCATCGATTCGTTTTTTTTTTCTTCTTTTTTCTCCACTGAAAAAATTTCTGGCTAAAAACGGACGAATCAGAAAATTTTGTAGGCTTAATAAAATATTCTGGTTATTATAATAGAAATTCTGCTTATTATAATAGCACTCAATACTTTATAACTTATAATAATCAGAATATTTTTCTGATTTGTCCGTTTTTTGAGAATTTTTTTTTTTAGTGTAATTTTTTAAACTAGGAAAATATAAAAAGCAAGTAGAAATGGACATATGTGGACCATTTTTTCATTAACATTAAAAATTTCGTTAACAAAAATGGACACGTTTCTGAAATTTTTTCTACTTCAGGCCCCGTTCTGTTTTACGAATCTGTCTAATATTTTCCGGTGATCAAGGTCACGTTTTCGACAGCTTCCTGATCCATGTCGCCTATCGCCGGCGATTTGCGCGTGCATGTACGCGGTTCCTCGTGCACGCGATAAAAACACGCACGTTCAATGATATATCGACTTTTTTTTCGATCGCGAGCAAGGTCAAAAGGGATTGGTTTTACCTCGCTCTTCCTCCTCTACGTTACGTACGCTCGCTATTTGCTCGCCGTCTTCGTTCCGCTCGTGCGGATTTCTCTCCTCGCGTAGCAGTATTTCGTCGTTCGCCCGCTCCGCACGAACCTTCGCTTCGAGAAATTAATTGCGCGCCCGTCTACCTGTCCCTGCTGTGTACCACCTCTCGTGCCTCTTCCTGACTTGCTCAAGAGATCACGCAGGTCGATCTTTGGAACACTACGATGCTCGACGCACGTACGCCGCCTCTCTTGCGACGATGAATGCGCGACACCGCGGGAGCGGACCGCTCTCGAGACATACGCTTGTGCGAGGATTTTCCGGGATGAGCTCGGCAAAAGGTTCCCTTTGAATGCAAAGTGCCGGTCAACGAGATAGAAAGCTTAAAAATGCCCTTTGTAGCCTAACTCAACCGACAAACGTTACAAATGTTTTACCACGACTTAACCCCACACCCCGATATTTGTTCACGTCTGCCAGTTTGATTCCTCGATAAATTCGACGGGAAACTCCGCGGCTTATGCAAATTCTATTTGCTCATTCGATGGAGTTACGTGCATGACGAGGTACGCGCGACAATGATGCGCATGAATATTTAATCGACGATCGGAATGCCCTGCCGGTCGCGTAGGCAGCCCGTTCTCATAATCGCAGAAGATAGCGTCGGCAATTGTACAATTGTAGTCTAGTACAAGTGACTGATTTTGTAAACATAGCCATAGGTGGCTATGTTTACCGCCAGGTATCTTGTTAATATCGAGTTGACGCGGGGTAACGAGGCGAGGAAACGCGATCTAGTTAACATTTCTGGCCCGGTAATCGTGCGTCTCTCCGTTAACTTGTCCGCGCAATTGCTGAACCTGCCGTAACCGCTAATTGCCGTCCCTAATTACATTTTTGCCGACGGGACCAGACGGCCGCACGTCACGATGATGCATGTAACGCGACGCGTGACTGTAACGCTGTGTAAGAATTCACGCCACCGTCCCGCCATTATGCGATACCGAAACTTTCCCCTACGGTCGTGCCGAAGACAGTAGATGACGAAACGATCATGGGCGGGTTCAGGCTAACGCCGCTTGAATCGTTCGTAATGTGTGAAATCCCCGCGACATTTAGACGCCCGCCTTCGGTTATCTGGCGCGAACGAAGAAAAAATCGCTGATCTTTAGTCTGAAATGAACTATAGAACAAAGGTTTACGAACCTTTTTTAATAATAATAATAATAGTCTTTATTACAAACGTCAAAGTGATACAGAGATCGAATAGGAATTAATACAAGATACCAATTAATATGTGCGAAAGAATAAACATCAATAAAGCTATTGTTTTAAGCCTTCTAGTAGTAAAAAGGGATAACAAACAATCAAACAATGAGAAATTATACACTGAAAAAAAGGTTCTGGTTAAAAACGGACGAATCAGAAAATCTTGTAGGATTGATAAAATATTCTGATTATTATAATAGAAATTCTGGGCATTATAAATAAAATTGAATACTTTATAGACAGTTTAACATTATGTATTCTATAAGTGGATGTTCAAATGAATTATAAGTGTATTTAAATTCTGGGACCTGTGTATATTGAGAAGGAAATACTAAATTTTATTTTATTTTATTTTTTTTTATAAAGTATTGAGTTCTATTTATAATAACCAGAATATTTGATCAAAATTTAATCCTACAAGATTTTTTGATTCGTCCGTTTTTTAATTGGAATTTTTTTTTCAGTACAATCAAACAATGAGAAATTATATAAAAAATTTATGTGAATAATTATAAATTATAATGGAGCCTGCAGTTGCAATGCAGTTGAAATGTTTATAAAAAGAATTTTTATAATATGTAGTTTATTATTTAGTGAACGCGTAGCATTGCACACAAAACGTTTTTATACAATGCCACTGGAATCTCGTTATCGCGTCATTCGCTCTAAACAGGCTTTAATACTAGGTTACATGTGGCGTATGAGTCGCTCTTATGTCATATATCGTGCAAGAATCTCAACTCGACTTCCTGGTCAACGTGCCGTCACGATGGGATGCCGGGGCACAATCGAATATATATCTTCGTAGTAAACCGTAAGATTTAAAAGCGTCGGACACCTATACCGTAAGATAATTAATTCCGGAATGTGTCCGTATTTGGACGTACTTAGTATGGGAATCAAATCGCTAATAGAGCCACATGTCCAAACGAGAGCCGAAATCGAGTTTTACGACACCTGCGATTAACGAGCCGAAGTAAGCGCGGCGAGCATTCTTACAATCACGGGAATGTAGAACCCTTCATCAACTTCGCGGAGGTTCGTGAATGGTGTTCCGTGTGAGAGAAGCTGGGGGCCTGTCTGCGCACGAACCCGGACACGCGGCTCCCTCGCTCTCGCTCGCGCGCATTACGTTATTGCTACGTTGCTCCCGATTTGATCTCCCGATCCGTTTATCTCATCGGCGCAGAACGGTATATCCGTGCCCGTGAACGCGAGACACGCGATACATTTGTTGGTTTCTGTAGAAATCGCCAATGTTTTCGTACGATAAACTTTTGAGCGATTCGGATTGTGTGCGCAAAAGTATCGATATTGCACGATTAATGCATAATTAAATAGATCGCGAGTAAAACTGTAATGACTTGCTGTCAGTAAATATTTTTAAACAGTTTTTTCGATGGACATGCAAAATTCCAAAAAATATAATGAAATTTGAAAAATGGTATAAAGTCCCGAAAAGTCATAATCCTGAAATTTGAGGAATGTGACAATGTCCTGAAAAATTATATGTAATTTTTCAGAACATTGTCTCATTTCTTACATTTTGATTATGATTTTTCAGAACGTTGCACCATTTTTTCTTCTTTT
The DNA here is from genome assembly GCA_021460005.1 of Tetramorium alpestre. Classification (NCBI taxonomy): domain Eukaryota; kingdom Metazoa; phylum Arthropoda; class Insecta; order Hymenoptera; family Formicidae; genus Tetramorium; species Tetramorium alpestre. The sequence continues at coordinate 1,474,848 of JAJVSH010000025.1, forward strand.
AAATATTGGATTTTCATGATGACGATTTCTTTCTAAAAGCATAAATTTCTGATTAAAAAGTACAGTGTGAGAAAAATATAATTACATTTGGCTTCAACCATAATTTTATAATGTTTCTAACGATAATTATGATTAACATAATGCAGTCTATATAATTAAATTAATCATATTTATTGTTAGAAATATTATAAAATTATGGTTGAGGCCAAAAGTGACTATATTTTTCTCTCAGTGTATTAAATATTATGTCATTGAAAATTCAACTGTATCACACAGAGATACAACAAAGAAAGTTATCGCGGCATGCAAGAAACGTATCGGTGTCTATAGAGACTTTCCCGAAAGTAAACATACGTAACAACCAATTAACAGAACCCAGTGATAATTGGTATCCGCATATGCAGGCTTCCTACTGTATTTGCAGAATTGAAATTCTATTGCTGACTCGTGTGTCTTATTCTCCAGTGTTTGATCTTTACGTGCGCGCGCGAAGTAAGCACTTTAGATGCGAGCAAATATTTTAAGATACATGATGGATATCGCCTGTACAGTGTCGACAAATTAGAAACGGTAAAAGAAGAATAGACAAATAGCGTAACTTGATTAAACTGCCGGAGACTTTTCATTAAAGCCCCGGACAATCATAATTATAGTGCAGCGCGGCGAGCACTTTTGATTGATATTACGTTAGATTAATCAACGTAATTCCGATAAGGAAAATACATGTTCGGGCCACGTGGTTGATGGATTATCATCGTATGCGTAGGCACACGCGAAGAAGCAGGAAACATTTGCGATTATTTATGTGCAGTAGAGAAAATGCGCGGCGATTTCGTACCTGCGATAATATCCCGCGATTTAGACGTCATAGACTCGCGATGGACAATTTATAACCCCCGCGCTCTGGCTACCGTTCCATTCTATTAATTATCGATATTAACATATTAATCGATATCGATTAAACGCTCGTTCCCGATACGTATTACAATTGCAGATAGCCGTGATTAATCTACTCGTTCTTTTTCGCGAATATCCGACGCGCGAACTCGTGTCGATGTGTTGTATCGCGAACTGCCGTAATTTTCTCGCGTCATTTGATCGGCACGCGAAATCCGCCTATTCTCAAATGCGCCGCGTGCACGTGCAACCCACATCCGGGCCATGAATCAAAACGTAACGATTTTTCTAGCGCCAACTATCCCGCCGGCGTTCCCTCGTTTAGTAGTTACAGGAATACTCGACCGAGCGATCGCGCTCGAATTTACGGTTCGAGTTTTCTGCATCGCTTCCACACCTACACGCCATGGAGAATACGTACACGCAAGAGATTAGCCAAGGAAGCTAAAATATAGCTGTGGCAGTACAAAAGTTTCATTAAAATAGGGACAGCACTACCAAAGCTCAATTTTGTTAGTTGTTAAAATTTTGGCGCTACAGCACTGAAAAAAAAATTCTGGTTAAAAACGAATGAATTAAAAAATCTTGCAGGATTGATCAAATATTCTGGTTATGATAATAGAATTCAATACTTTATAACTTATATTAATAACCTGAATATTTTATCAATCCTACAAGATTCTTCTGATTCGTCTGTTTTTAACCAGATTCTTTTTTTCGGTAAGTAAAAAATATTCTCTGGCAGAACGAAATAATGTTTAGATAAATTCATTATGCTAATTTCTCTTCGCAATAGTAACTACAACGAATTGAATATTAATTTATTAAAATGTTCTTTAGTATGAATAGCTAAGAAAGTAGCAGAGCTTTCCTCATAATGAGGGAATAGCTGCTACTTTCTTATATATATAGAGCTGCTATTCATACTAAAAAATATATTTCAGCTAATAAAATTGTATTTATAATAAATTTTATTTTTAACAGCTACTTTTTAGCAATAACAACAAAGTCTGAATTGATTAATGATATTTAGCTAATATTACCATGTTATTTTTTTGCGTGTACGTATTTACCATTCTCGTCATTCAATCAGAGAGAGGAAACCATCGGGACGAGCAGATATCGATTCGGAGAAGTCATTCATACGCGCTGTGCCCCGTTACTTCATCGGAAAATTATACGTTTTAAACATTACGCGAGATCCTTGAATTTATATATTCGCGAGCCCAAGCAAGTTCCGACATCTGTTCCGGCGCGTTACAATGCTCGTTACGTCACCGCTAAGTAAAATTCATAGCGACATAAAGACGTCGCAGGTATCCCCGGCATTATGTAATTACATCATAATTTTATGAATACACGATGCTCATACTTTCGTCCGAGTTTGTTACGGTGCCGCGTAATTAGTCTTGCTTGTGCCTCGTTTATATATTATCTCCGCGTATACCTTTTTGCGCGAGCCGTCCTCTCGCGAGTGCGCCGTTTGTCGCTCGTTAAATCGGGAAGGAAGGACGCGGGAATTATGCAAGCCGCCGCGAGGAAATCTTCGCTATCTCCTACGTGTCGCGGACCACGTGGCCGATTTGTGTGGCTTAGGTAAGTCGAAAAGAAAGTGGCCATCGGAAGGTTGGGGCGCGCCTTCGTAAGAAGGCGCGTCGTCTTTATGCGTGCACGTGACTTAACGTCGGCGTTAATTCTTCACGTGCTGTTGAGGAAGTCATTGCGTAATAGCCCGGTAAGACCCCAGTAGTTGCTAACGATCGACGATCGCGGCGTTTATTATTCGACAAAATGAAGGCGAGGAACTGAGGAAGAAAATCAAAGACATCAAGTGAGGAACAGAAACGCGAAATTGCCTCAATCACGTCATCTTGATAAAGAGAGATGTCATAACTGCGACGAGTAAAACCTTTGCGAGACCGTCTCTCGATTTTAATTAATAGAAAGTATTTTTACGTTGAATAAATCACATGGAAGGAGGCTGCGTATTTTTGAACATAATATTTTCCCATCATAATGATAATGTAATTCCACCTTTAACCTTAGGTTATTAAGTTCTTTGTATCTCTCAAACTCGCAACGCGTTGCGTCTCGTATTCCATGCGTCAGGTATGATTGTTTACTGCCGCTTCACCTCCAAAGTGTATTGAAATGTAATTCGACACGGGTGCGAAGCCGGTTTTTCATAGTCGTTTACAATAAACGTATAGGCAGATAATTAAAACAGCACGATTCATCGCGCGTCACCCAATAACGCCCAATTTACGACCTATATTCTATAACTCGTAATAAGTTCGACGGCGAACTGTCTTTATAAATTACAATTGCAGCAGCTTTGCCGCCTGACCTTCGGTAGCGAATTATAATTATTCCGGGCACAGCGTCTTGCGAGCAACTCCGTCGAAGCAATTAAGTTTTGCGAGATACGTGCTCGCGTGATATGTCGTCTCGCGGATGACGGATGCTAGGCGTAAACGCGCCTTTCAGCTTCTCGAACCTTCACAAGTCGATGATTAACGAGTTTGTGCGTATATATCGTCCATATACATTCCCGTGTAGGCGACAAAACGTCGAGGAAAATGTATTTTCGGTCTTAAAACGTCCGAAGCCTCGCCCGTAAGTCTTCTCGAACGTTTCTCAGCTGATTGCATTTGAGATTACGTTCGAATCAATACTGGAAATTATCGGTCGGACCTTGAAGCATGCAATAATCGCCCCGAAAAGGAGAAGATAGAACGATCGCGAGAGATTGATTACGAGATATCGTGGATGGACGTTTAATATTTCATAGTGAATACTTTATAGGTATGTTTACAACGTGGAACGTCATCAAGACTCGCCAGGAGCGAAATATACGTTCACAGTCGAAGTACTGTTATTCCAAAGGTTATCTCCGCTGGTCCCTAAGCGATAGGTTAAAGATTTCATTAAAGATTTCCGCAAATTCGCTTGCATCATAGGTCTGGTATTTCGCACGTTACTGATGAAATTCTTTATTACAAACGTGGCTGTATGTAAGTTCTCAAGTACCGGACTTGCCGCCGGCGAGTCAACGATCTTATAGTCAAGGTTAATCATGGTCGAGATAAACCAATTCTGTCCGAACCGATCTATCCGGTTCCTGGTTGTAAATATACCCGGTACCGCACGCCAACGTTAGATCCTGCTAGCAACTGCCGGTGAGCCTACAAAACATTCTCTTTTATCTTTTTAATCGGGAATTTTGGGAATTCCCGATGACCACTAGGTATGCGGGAATCCTCAACGTCGAAATGTAGCCTCTTCAAGTTCACGGTTAGGTGACTATTATACAGCGGGGTAGCAACCAAAATATACACTGAACAAAAAATTCTGATTAAAAGCGGACGAGTCAGAAAAATCTTGTAGGATTGATCAAATATTCTGGTTGTTATAAGTTATAAAGTATTGAGTTCTATTACAATAACCAGAATATTTGATCAATCCTACAAGATTTTCTGATTTGTTCGTTTTTGACCAGAATTTTTTTTCAATGTATTATTTACATAAAGTCCTGTGTCACATGCGGGCAAAATCCGGTTTTGGAGCTTTTAATAAGACAAATATTGCTAAAAGCGTCTTAAAATACAGTTCCACAGAAAGAAAAGTATGCGGAAAGTAAAATCTTGGCGATGTGTATTTTTTTTTTTTTCGATAAAAATTTGATAGAAATTTATCCTGTGAATTTTATTAACATAATAATCTCTAGGATCGAAACTTTCGTGAGAACGACTGTGATTATTTCGAGAAATGAAAGCGATTATTTAATATTCGACATTCTTACCCAATATATTTAATCTTAAAAGCGTCTATTTATATCCTTTAGTTGTATAATCACGTCTTTGTCTTTACTGCACTTTAAAATGAAATGTAATGTCGGAAACTGTCCATACCCGATAATGCATACCAATCATTATGAGCTTACGTGATTACTGCATTTTCTCGGGAAAAAAGTCGCAAATTGTAATTTATGCACAAACACGCGGTCAAATGCTACTTTTCTTCCGTATGTTCACATGGGAATTTACAAGACTTGGTTCACACGACCTACTGAGCACTCACGCGATCCTGGAGTGTTGTCATTTTCACTCTTCATCAATCGTTACTTCTGGCATTCCTCTGGAACACACACGCTCGCAAATGTATTATTATGATCGTTGCATTAACTTTACATTACATTTACGATTGCCTAAGTCGTTACTTAATGAAACGATTTAATAAAATGCGACGTCTAGCATGCTTTCTTTGTCTTAATTTATTTTTAAATGTCTTTAAATTTGTCGTATATCTTTTATAATCTTCTCAATTATCCGATAAAAGAATGCCAATATTATGAAACAAGCTGCGGGGCAGATTTTATTTAAGTACTGCACGACGTGTTATGATTTAAGAATCATATCGCAAATATTATTCATGCAATCTGACATTTCCATTGAGAAAATTACGCTTTTTTGTGTATCGTCAATTTTCACTTATGATTTTACGGCTCACAATTTCGCGGCTGTCGCGTATCGAGGATTAAGAGACCGTATCGTATCCGTCCGTAAATCACTTTGACACTCCGTAACACTGTCCCATCTGCTGGATTCCGCGCATAACACCGGTCGTTTCATAAAAAACGTGACTTCTCACGTGAATCATTGCAGTTTTTACAGCGAAGCCGAGAGCCTCGATTCTTTTCTTGCTCGTCTGCATACGTGCTTATAAGCGTGCAGTATATTTCACGTATGCACTCCGAGAGAATGAGGGAGAGGGAGAGATATAAAGCGTGTCTTTTCTTCGCGAGTTGTTGCGGTCGTTTTTACCGCGATAACTCTTAACTCGAAGAAGTTAAAAAAAAAGGGAAAAAAGAATCCGTCGGTACTTATGAGCACACGCGGTGCATACACACGATTCTCATAACGTAACACGAGTAGCAAAATGGGACGAGGCGCGCGCGATCGGTTACACGGCCGATCTCTAATTGGCTGGCCGTCTACGTGATTTCACAATTCGCGATCCGTCTGGATCTTCCGTACCTTTGCCAAATCCAAAAGTTTATATTATCGGATATTTCCTCCTCGATAACAAAATCTAATCGGACTAAACTGGACAGAAATAATAATCATACACTGAAAAAAAAAATTCTGATTAAAATCAGACATATCAGAAAATCTTGTAGAATTGATCAAATATTCTGGTTATTATAAATAAAACTCAATACTTTATAACTTACAAAGTATTGAATTCTATTATAATAACTAGAATTTCTGTTATAATAATCAGAATATTTGTATTTTTCAGTGTAATACTAGATTAAATACAAAATTTGAAGAAATTATTTAGAATAGTATTTTCCCCGAACAGTTTTAGAAACAAGATTTAGTGTCGAATAAAATAATAAACTATTATTTTTTAAATATGTAATACATTTATTATTGTAAATATGTAATATATTTATTATATTTTATTGAACACAAAATTAAATTAATTGTTATGTTATTAATTGTTATTAAATTAAATTAATTGTTATGGAATTGCTTTTCGTGGCACTCTATAGTTAATAGGAATAAACATTGCTGAAATTCAAATTCTCATTTCATTTCATTAGATTGATTTACTTAAAAACCGGACATATGATGTTCGATTTGACTTGTCAACTGGACACAAGACTCCTGAAAACCTGACAATCCGGGTCAAAACCGGACAATTGGCAAACCTACCGTGTCTGCCAGCCGCGAAGTTCTCGAAGTGTTCGAGACTTTGACGTGAGATCGTAAAAGCGCGATGCAACGTCGCCTCGCAGCTCGGCGTCGGTCCAACTTTGTCGAAACGGGGAGGAGAGTATGCGAAACACTCCGCGTGGGCGATTGCGATTTCCTTCGACAAAAGATTGAGAGAAAGGATCGCCCAGCGGCGCAATCGATCTACCTTTGCCACGTCGATATTGCCTCCCCGCGTTCGGCCAGAATTCGTGACGTACTACGAATTCCGCGCACGTCATCTCGATGTTGTGTCTCCGCAAAATATCGCGTCGCCCACGCGCTCGCGTTCCGCCTGTCTCGGCTTCGCGACTGTCTCGAGTAACGGTCGAATAACGGTGTATGTACATTCGAGACTTCAGACAATTGAGCGTTTCCTTAATCCGTGAAAGAAATTAGCCATATGGACCTTCTGATTCACTCGCTCTGGCTCGTTTACGCGAAATGTCTTTAGGATTGCGAAATTGCGTTATGAAACTGATGGAACAGTATCACAAATAGCCTTAATCGAAAACGCTTGAATTAAAGGTAATTGGAGCCTTTTTTTTTTGCAAAATTGGTAATGTAGGAAGTGTAGTTTTCTCACTTTTGTTACATAGTTTCACTTGTATTAATCAAAGTATTGCGTCCATGAATCTCCCACTTATTTAATATTTTAAGTTTAAGCTTCGCTTAATCATATTCTACGCTTATGCTAAGTGTGGATTACGTCTTTAGCCACATTCCAGATAAATGTATCATCAGTTTCTGATCTTCACGAATTATTTCACGATTATACACATGACGCATAAATTTGTACAACATTCCGATGGTATTCTGATATCACTTTTACGGTGCAAAATTTATTCCAGGCACCGACAAGAAATCGTGAAAAACTTATCCTCGGGATTTTGTCGGAGCAGTTTGCCTGAATAAAGTTTAGTCGCTTGATTGCTCGTAGGTTGATATTAAATATTCATAATTATATTGACGTTATACACGTGGATCGCCGTACACATCCGGATTTAACTTTTTATACTATCAGCCTATTCTGAAAGTCACAAAGTAAATTCTTATTTAGAATTTGCCACGTCATTGACTGTTGTGTGCTCCATAAGGCAATCAGGATTTCTGTACTTAATACAGTCGCCATAAAAGAAAAAAAAGAACTTTTAGTCTGTTCAATTCAGTGCCAGTCAGAAAAGATTCAGCACAATAGCCAAGTAGACGAAAAAATTCAATTATGCGAAAAAGATGACAAAGTTCGAAGAGCATTGCCCTCCAAGCGTACCTTTTGGTTAGCATTTCCTTGAAATTCGTTTTTGTGGGTTCCTCGATCCGCGCGGAGTGCAAGAAAAAGAATTCCACGATGCTCGAGAGGGAATCCGTGTGAAATGTATGAAACGATTCGCCATTCTTCACGTTGTTGACGTTTGTCGCCCTAAAACGCGAGTTGCCGCGTATCACGAAGAAACGACTGCTCTTCGTCGTCGCAAGGTGAACGAGCGCGTAAAGTGTTTTACCATACCACACACTGGTCGTAGAAATCTTTATTCCTCTTTCTTCATTTTTTATCTATTACGGCGGCGACGTTTTTCTGCTCTGTTAAACGCAGTCGCAGCGGCGCTCTTTGAAAATGCGATATCATCTCGTTGATACAAAGATGACGAAATGTGTGCTAATTATTAAGTTTCACCGCATTTTTCGCGAAATCTTGGAGGCTTGACCAAAATAAACCAACAAGGGGAATCGCGGTTGACTCTTCACCGATTTCAATCTTTTTTCCTAGAATCTACATCGAAAATAAGTTGTGTGAGTCAGAGCATTTTGTTCAAGCACTTTGTAAATAGCATTTTTTATGCTTGAAATTAGGAATAATTGATTGTGTAAAAATTATAAAAAATACTATTTGCAAGGCGCATTGAACGCTCGTACATGACAATTTATTTTTATTTTTATAGATTCATCATGTGAAAGGAGATGAAAATCGTTGAACAGGCAATCACGACTTTGTCATTTTATTTTTACGGTGATTTTACATGATTATTCATATTGTTAATGTTCGCAAAAATGATACGTAAAACTTTTTATCAAAATATTCATTTAAATTGCATCCAGATATTTTCGACTTTTTGGAAAAACGACAAATGTACTCATACGCTTCAATTAATCAGTAAAAAAAATTCTATTAAAAACGGACGAATCAGAAAATCTTGTAGGATTGATCAAATATTCTGGTTATTATAATAAAACTCAATACTTTATAACTTAGGACCTAAACAGAATGGCTGACTTATTTGACATTTCAAGACATGTTTTATCATTTAAATCTTTGTCTTAAAGTAACGCACAATACTGTCTTACGTCTAAAGTCTTAGCTGTATTCACAAGACTTTAGACATAAGATAGTATTGTGCGTTACTTTAAGACAAAGACCTAAATCATAAAACAGATCTTGAAATGATAAGTCAGTTATTCTGCCTTATAATAATCAGAATATTTGATCAATCCTACAAGATTTTTCTGATTCGATCGTTTTTAACTAGAATTTTTTTCAGTGCAGATATACAATATACTTGATAAGTCTCTCTGAGTTTCTTGTTGCACATCGTTAAATCGACGATCATATTTACGCGCGATTTTCTTATACTTGTATCTTCTTGTGGTCGATGGCTAACTTTGGCATACAATTCGCGACAAGGACGTAATTCGAATTACTCGCCGATGCACACCCGTGTAGCCAGCCATGAACTCGCAGATCCCGGAGCTGCATAGCTTCTCGATTCTTCTTCGTTCCATCCGCCGTCGCCCGTTGTCTGCGAGACCACAAAAATGTCTAATTGCAACGCGTGTGTGCGACTACTACGGTCCCGTCCGGTATGCGATGGAATCGCATTTCTCTGCCTCTCTTTGTTTCACTCAGACTACCTCCCCTGCGACGAGAGACGGGGAGACGGAGATGGCTGTAAGAGAATTTATAATGCTTGGTACACTTATATATACGCGGCGCAAACCTGTCCGCTTAACGATAAACCGCACGCGTGTGTACGCGTCTCTCTCTTGGACCGCGTGCGCGCACCACCCCGCATTAAGATTCTTTTATCCCTGGCCGGGCATTCAGTAATGATTCCGCATGCAAGGTCGCGGCGCACGAACAGGTTTTTCGTGCTTCCTCCGTCTCTGCGAGCGGGAAGGGTAAAATATTGCCAAGGGGGTGTGCGCGGCGATCACGGCCGTGCGCCGCAAATGGCAGACAAAAGGATCGTGTCTCCGAACGTTTATCCGACGTAAATCCAATTACGCGTGAAAAATCGCGATGAGAGATAAAGCAAATACACGGCGAGATCAGCAGCGTCACCGCGGACGGTTAGTGTGATTCATCGCGAGCACTTGGCTGGCCGCGGAGAGATCCGTTAAACCGATGAAATGATCAAGAATTAAGAGGAACGAGGTTTAATAGACCGGACTACGGATGAGCCGAGACGCGTAACGGATAATCGCGCTCAAGTTGCGTTTCCCGCAACGACTCGAGTTTTTGTCCGGCGGAATCCCCTAGTTGCATATCCATTAATTATATGGCGACCGGTCGCGGCACTCGACTACCGCTCTCTCGCGCGGCGCGCTCGCTTTGCGCTCTTTGCCGAAGGCGTTTTATCGTCGCGATACACATACATTATGTGATTAGTCATCGGCCGTGTGTCCCCAGAACCCGGAACTTGTTATAATTATGCATTGCTCTATTATGCCCGGACTATCACTATAATTTTATCGGTAATGCCGGCCTGCGAAACGACAGTAAGCCGACCGCGGCCCTTACACGGGTATCACAAATCACCTTCGTCTTCTCATAAGGGCATCATCGCGAAAGGAGCCGACGACAGAAGCCGTTAATAACGCCACGCCGCGTTAAGAGCGCCCGCACGACAGTTTGTGAAAGGAAACTTTGTCCTTAAATGTATCCGTCCTTAAAGGAAAAGGTCATGCTTTATCTATATGCGTTTAACCCGCGTCAATTTATCAAACATCATAATCGTTGAGCTATACGTCAGAAGTTCAAGATCGAGATCCGGCGGAGCGAGACATGCATTATTTTACATTTCTATTATCGAACGATGTGGCCACGTTCGACGATCATCATATAAAAGACATAATATTTTTATTTTACATAAAAAAAAATATTTTATACTGAGAGAAATATATAGTTAGTTTTAGACCCAACCATAATTTTATAATTTTCTAACAATAAATATGATTAACTATATGCATTATATTAACCATAATTATTATTAGAAAAATACTGTAAAATTGTGACGTCAGAAGCGAAAAATTACACGAAAATTACTTTGCAAATTACTGTCAAATACTATTTTACATGTATATTTTACATGTATACCACAGCAATCTACAGTGTGTTTTCATTCAAATATCTTTTTATTTGACAGTACATTGCAAAGATTTTCAATATGTAATTTCTCGCTTCTGACGTCACGTTTCAAGTTGGCTGCGGTTAGAACCAGGAGCCTTACGAGTAAAATCCTCTAAGATTTAGAGGATTCCACATAGATAAAAATATTTTTTATTTTGGTGTATTATAAATATCTCACGTAATATTGAAGCAAATTGCTGAATTAAGTTTGCTAGTTTCAAGCAAACACTGAATATAAATCTAGCAGTAAGAGTAAGTGCCTACTAAATATAAATATGGCAATAAAAAGTACTAACGAGATTATAAAGCATTATAGTTTATGCTTGTGACACGTAAGCCTTATAACAGGAAGTTTTCTTGAAATACGGAAGCTCGTGGAATGAAGCACGAACATGTGCGAGATTTTATTACGAGGAATATTTAACATCGTTCCAGACTCTAGCTAGGCTTTTGTGGCATAAGGAAGTATAATAAGCACAGCAGCAAGGTTGCGGTGCATTATATCTTTTTAAGACAGAGGCATTAAATAACTCGCGGGCAAGAGGAAAATTTTATGACGATGCGAAAACAAGAGTAGTGGAAGCGAATTGAAAAAAAAAAACGTGCGATGTGAGAAGCTGCCTTTTGTTTTGAGGGATTTAAAGAAATTACTGTGACTTTTTGATCTCAAGTGTTCTTGTAGATAGAAAACGTAGATTACGATCTCGGTTTATATGAAGCGCAGATAAGATGCATTGAAACGATCGCGTAATCGCTATCGTGTATTGCGCAAAATGCTAAGATTACAGGTCTTTCTACGTGGTTTATTACGTTTTCTTCATGTAACAAATTGTTACGGGATAACATTTTATAACAGAGCGTTTAACGGAACGCATTGGAATGATATGTTTATTCATTCTTCCGTGTAGCTAATTGCTTCTTTTTTAATGCACACTTAAATGTCTTCAAAGAAAATGCTTAATGGATTAAAGAGTGCTAATTGGTACAAAGGATGACAGGTTATGTCTTGGCGAATCAGCGTCAGCTTGAATTCTTTCGAACGATCTTTTAAGTTGTTTGTCATTTATATATCAATGCAGTCACTCGCGCTATTTATCGATTAATATATTCCGATTTCCGTGTTCAATACGGCGAAATATTTTTCGTACTCTTTGGCGCGAACGTAATATCAGATTTGTAACGCTCTTACGTACTTTTGTGACCATGAAAGTACGTAATACGTGAACGTGCGAGAGGAAAGTAAACGCGCAAATATTACATATAACGCAGCATCTGTTGTGCGTCTAATTTTTATATCTGCACTCACGTTTCTTTTTTTTTTTTTAATTTAATCTATCGTTTTTAAATAAATTTAACCAAGCAGTTTCGGTTGATTGTACACAAGGTTGATTTACACTCCGCTCATTTCTCCACTCGATATTTTTTACATCTTGTCGCTTGAGCAAATACGAGAAATGTTATCTATTTTCTCCGGGAGTTTCTCTCCACCGCGAACTCATTGTTTTGCAATTCGATATTGTAACGCCTGGCACGTGATTTCATTCACGGGCAGAATAATATTTACATAATGTAATTTCATTGCTCGGCTCCTGTAATAATCCGCGGGGGCGCGGGAAAAGGGGGGAGGGGGGAGATTGATAAGGACGAGCTTATGTAAACATGCATCGGTTTATTAGCTCGTTACGTGGCGCAAACATTTCTTGCATTCGCGTCTAAGAAATGGTGAAAGCGGCGGCAACACAACACACAACGCTTCGTTTTCGTCACTGCACTTACTCCTCTCTTTCTCGCTGCTATTCATATCCCGTCCGTCTTTGTGCGTCCCGCACTTTCGGAATGCACCGCCGGATTTTTAATGCAGAGCCGCGCGCGACGCTACATCATCGCGCATGACGAAGGCTAAACGTGATTATGCGCAGGAGGGGGAGGGGGCACGAAGCCGCGACGAGATGATGTGTGCATGATGCCCGGCTATCATTTTGCTCGTATTGCTATCCGGCGAATCCGCCTTTGGCCGCGCACACCATAGGGGGATCCTCCAAGGGCACAGGCAGCGGGCACGCGAGCATTAAGATCGGAGGGCGTTGCACCCCGCCGCCTGTATTGCGCTGCGCTCCGGGCAAAAGGATTAAATCGAACGTTTATATATAAAAAAAAAGGTAAACGATAAAACTTGCTTGTTCCAGCCGCGGCTTTTATTAGCTCCGAGATAGAAAAAAGCCTGCGAGATATATGCGTATTATATGATACTTAGCTTTTATTTACGGAATTAAATTATTGATCTTGTAGGGCAATTACAATCGACCTTGATGTATTCTCACGACGAATACGATAATAAAAAGACACTGCGAAAATAAAATTAATCCCCGCGGGACAAGTGCGCGTTTACAGTGTGATAATCTGCATTTACCATGCAAATATAAATATTAAGAAGGCGGAATATGTGTGCCGTATCAGTGGTTCTCAAGCCTTCGTCTGAGATGGCGAAAAATTCATTATTTCTGTACGACCGGAATTTTTCACAATTACGGTAATATTCCGATTACATTTCATTTGAGTGTAATTGCAAATAATAAACCGCGGGTCCAATTTAACTAAATCATGCGGATCTATTCCGCGTATCTCGATTGTTAGTAAACGCTTCCGCGTTCCCGGCGCACACGAATCAACCTCTAATTCTCATTAGCATTTTAATAACGCTCACGGGGGACTCTGTGCGGATCGTCGCCGAGATCGAGCCATTGTGCAACATGGCGCAGCTTTCTAATTATAACTTAGATAATCAATCAAACAGGATTCGGTTCTCTCTGTTCTCAATCGCTGCGCGATTGGCGACAAGTGTCCGGCTGCTGTCTCCCCGACACACAATGACCTTCCGGCCGTGAACATTTCGTGTGTACCACTTTCACGGAAACCCAACGTGGAGTTATCGCCGCCGTCGTCGCCGCGTCATTGAAATCACCGGTCTCGGAAACGCGCGAAGGCATTAGGCGACGACATGCCGTCGTCGCGTGCACCGATCCTACTTTCGCGTGGGCAAAAACGACAGTCCAAGGTGTGTCTGCCCCTGGTGCAACTTCCGCCCTGACAAAGCGATTTATTGGCGATCGCAGAAAAGTGCGACCGCGGGAGAGCGTTGTTTCGCGCACACCCGGCCGGTCGGATGCGCGCGTCACATGGTATGATTAATAGTAACGAACGTATGATAATTGGTCTCTTATCTGCGCGCGCGGTTATTTATCATCTTGCGAAGTGAATATTTGCATGCGAGAGTCATTAGAATCGCCATCTCTTAATTTCCCGATCGTCGTCCCTCCTGCTTGTTGCGATAAAGTTTTGCGAACCGAACAATGTTGCAGAGTTCGAAAATGATAATCGATATTTGATTCCAGAGAGAGAGAGAGAGAGAGAGAGAGAGAGAGAGAGAGAGGGGGGGGGGGAATTACGAAGGGAATTATCTGTCGTATATTTACGGTGACTATATTTTTTCGAGAAAAAGAAAGGACACCACCATTTACCCTTCTCCCATAAACAAGTGCAATGTAAATTTATTGTAATCATTAATATTTTTTCCTGAATGTACATATATTTATATGAAAAAAGTAAAACAATTTTATATAAAAAAAAGAAACACATCTTTACTTAAACATTACACAAAATTACATTATACGAAGGTGATAAAGACTGAAATATAGGACATTTTATAGGACTTTTCAAAAATAAAGGACAAAAGAGAGTTTCCAAGAATAAAATAAATCTAAAGGACACAGACCTAAGATAAAGGACTATTTTCTGTAATATAGGACGGATGGTCACCGTGCGTATACTCCGTTTATCGAGTGCGTATTTCGGAGTGCGGATCGATACCACCCGGGGTTCCCAAAAAGTGCATAGCCGATCGCGAGATACGAAAACCCGAGTTCGATTGCGTAACCGGCACATAAATAACTATGTACAATAAAATGAGACGCGCGCCGAAGGGCCCCGAAGAAACATCTTTCATGTGTGTTCTTCTTTGTGAACTTTTTACGACGAGCCGTTTATCACCGATCGCGTCAACGCGCCAACATCTCGCCCATTGTTTTGAACTCCCTGCCATGTGAGGAGAAAAAAAAGGAGATTGTAATGAGCGTGAATCCGAACCAATCGTCGATCGAGAAGCGCGCCGCTAATCCGAGGAATTTTAAAATATCAATTATCTGGAGCACAATGAACGTTGACGTAACGCGTGCAATACTGATGACGTAAGGGGGATAAGATCATAAACTGAACACATGTAAAAAAAAAGCGAGAGCTCTAGGAAAGTATAAGCGAGCATTAACATCGATTACATTAATTATATCCTGTTGAAAAGCTATTACCGTCATGCGGTAGATGAAACGTTAAAAATAAGCGTATCCTGCCCCTATTCATGAATTTCGATCGCGATGAAATCACTCTCGCTCAAAAAGATATTTATTATTTAAGAATCTATAATTGCACAATTTTTCCGATAATAAAAGCTTACTTATGGCGACATAAAAAAAATTGCGGTAATTTATCCACGATGTTTTTACAGCACGGATTATAACGGGGAAAAATAACATTACATCTTTCATTTCGTAATAATAAATTGACTTTTTTATATTTATATTTGTCCGTTCTGAGATAAATTAATATCGGTTAAACAAGGCGGAGCGTACAAATATTTGTTATCGTTAGCATCTTCAACCGCCTAATTACATCTCGTTACAACGACACTCGAGATCTTAATGACGGTACGAGAATAAAAATCATGGATTCGCGTTACCTTATATTATATATATATTACGATGTCAGCGATCGACAGTTAAAAATATCGAAACGGAAGCATGTTTCAAAAGATACTTCTCCCGCGTCTTTCCTTTTTATTTCTCTCAAACCAATTACATGCTCTCTCTCGATCCCGCTGGCGGAATCCTATTGACAATCGACAAAATAATGCGGCTGGGCTAAGTGCAGTCTCGTTTTATCGACTCGTTCTGCCTACTCACGTCGATATTTTTTCTTGCCTCTTTTTCTCGTTCTGGAAATACACCCTCGTAAAAACGACGGTAATCATACGTGGGAGGGTAACTGTCGAACGTGATCGTCGGACGCGGTCGTTCGCGCGCGTATGCACGATGTATGTTCGGTATTAAAGCCCGAGAAAGGCGGGTGGGACGCGATATGAGCGGGATACATGAGCGTGGATCGGACCAGTTCAAACGAGTTTGAGGCCGAAGGCGAACCGCTCGGACCACGAAAAGTACGAACGAAAAGTGAAAGGGACCGTAGGTGGGGACGCGAGGGAGACAGGTGGTGATACGGAGGTCCGGGACGGCGCTCCCCCGTGGAAGCTCCCCGACCTAGCGTAACCGGCTAACCGCGCCCGAGCGCTATTATCTCCGCTACAACACGTGTCGCTGCGAGATGTGGATTTCCTGGAAATCCCGGGGGAACGTACTCCAAGTCGAGAATATCGGAGGGTATCGCTCCTCGAGAACGGGCGAGCGCCGACCTTGAGAAAGGCGCGCGCGCGGCGATCATGATCCCCTGTGGAACCGTCGGGCCGCTCCGTTCCGCTTTCGAGGAAGGAACGACCTTCGCGCATGTGGACGATCGCCTACCGTGCGTATCATCATCAGTCATGAATTTCTACATTGATGTTGCAACAAAGAACGACCGGCAATCTTTGAAGAGAATCTAATCGGCGGGCCCTTACGAAGGCCGTTGAATCGCGACGGCCTTCGCCGATGAACTCGTGACGGATCGCCCGGCGATCGTGGCAGGGTATCGACCGTGACCTTGAAGAGACAGTCGACGGACGTATCTAGGCAGTTCTGGACTCGCGCGAAAAAAAAAAAGAAACAGGATTTGATTTATGCCGGATTAGGTTGAGTAAGCGTCATGGTCATCTCGCGCATCTCCCTGGAATCCCAATTAATCAACAAGGCGGCGAGCCCGAACAGTTAGGGCGAAGACTGCGATTATCGTTAATCTCGAACGGCGAAAAAAGCCGCTATCGTCCTACCGTATTTCTTATTGGGACTCTCCAGGCTTTGGGAAACATCGTCCCGCTCGAGAGAGTCATTGCAAATTGGAAATTAATTGTTTTTTTCCCTCATTTTTTGTCTTTCTATTTTAATGGAGGAATGACTATTTATAAGTCGAATGCGTCACTCGCATCAGGATACAGGATTATTATTAGCTGAGCATATGACGCAGCCTCCACTGTGGTATCCGGATTCGCGAATTTTTGTTTTTGTGGCCAGATGTTATTTATTGATATTTGCATACTCGCTCGTGTTTCGAGGTTCCGTTTGTCGAGAGGGAAAATCCACTTTTGTGGCTATTCTTCATCGCTTTTTACTTGTAGGTCAGCAGTGCTTATACTCACGTCGCGTCGTAGCCAAATGACGACGTCTGTAAAGTTAACACTCCGAAATATGAATTTTTACAAAATTGATATAGCATTTGATTGTCCATAAATGTGGATAAATGAAGGACACTCGGAATCCATATATAGTTTTTTAAAAATGTACTTGTATCTTTAGGGGTTCTCAAGATGAAATTTGTTCAATTTTGGTTTATTTTTTGCAAGCTGGACAAAAGCGATTATTTATGGACAAATATAGACAAATTACGGATAATCAAATGTCATATCAATTTTGTAAAAATTTGCATTTCAGGATGCAATCTCTCCAACTTTAGATCTTAAATGATGCAAGTTATTATGTAATATATGAAGAGTCGAGGTTCACGAAAATTTCATCTAAACCTGTAATAATATTAAATAAATTATACGTCTCGAGTATAATTTATTTAATATTATTACAGGCTTACAATTAGATGAGTGTTTAAAAATTGGTGTTTAAAAATCGCGATAACCGCGGTTAATCGGGAATGCGGGAAGAGAGTATTATGGGTGGAAGCGGTCGATTATTTTGCAAGTACGAATATTACGTGCCATTTGTTTCTCGTAAAGAGAATTGTACGTTATAAATAATTGTCGTCAGACGAGCGTCGCGCGTGAGGTCTTCGCGCGAGTGCGTTCGCTATAGCCGCGCTTCTTCAGGATCCTAATAGTCACTAATAAGCGAAACGCGATATAGCGACGCGCGATGCGAAGCTCTGCAGTTACGTCGTGTTAGGCTCGCGCGACGTCAGGCAAAGTCATTACGATGAAGACCTTGTGTCTTCCACGATTCGAAATCATCAACATACCATGCTTTATTGCAGAATTGCGTCAATCCACTCTCCCTCTTGAGGCGGCGGTCTTACGCAAATAATGCCATAACGCCATGACAAATATCTGTCGGTTCGCGACAGGTGACGTCTCGTACGAGAGAAGAACGTGCTCCTCGCCGTTCGTGTCGGCTAACGAGCCGGACCTAATGGATCGCCTGTTTCTCGGGTAAAACGCGGCGAACCCGATGATTTTCATTCCTCCGCGCGCGCGGAGATCTGGCGCAATATTATTTCCAATGCAGCTGCCGTGCGCGACCTCGCGGACGCTCGCGGTTTTTCAATGCAGTTAATGGTGAAAATCTATTAGCCGCGCGCTGAATCGTCGCCGTAAATTGCCCACCAATAAGCTGTCATATCGCTTTGTGTGTAACAAAAATGATTTATTAATAAGGCATAATCGTACGACTGCGACGCCCGTGCGGTTACGTGTACGCCTCTTTCAATGCTTCGCCGATGCTCTTTGAATCGCACGTGCCGGCAAGACCCTGGAAACGGTATTTTTGCGAGCCACCTAAACTTATGAAACGAGTCGTCCTTTCGATCGAGCACCGCTAATTAACCGAACGATTGATGAGAATCGCATTGTACACGTCACGTGTTAGCGTGATAATTATACCAGTTACGTGAAAGTTAATTAACTGAATGTACGTATTGTTTACTTCTTCAGTATTTTTATAATTGCAGTTAATTATATGCACAAAAGTAATTATTTAGAATACTAATTAAAAGTTTATTACATATAATTGGTAACAAATTATTTTTTCTTCTTTATTCTCGTCTTGTATTTTATACTTATTTATTATACGATCGCGTTGAAATATTTGCAACAAAATCTGCCAAGTTAAATATAAAAAAAAATTATTTTCTTGACAATCTCTTGGATTTGTCTATAAAACGAATTATTCACCAAATTATAAATATTAGACTTATGAGTTTTATGACGACTTAAAAGAGACAACAAAGATTTCCGTTTTTAAATATTGGAAAAACATTACTTTTTTTAAATTACAAACAGTACTAAATAAAGTGAAGAAATTGACAAAAGATCTACGGTTATATTTTATTAGCAAAATTTCTAGAAGCTAAAGTNAGATCTACGGTTATATTTTATTAGCAAAATTTCTAGAAGCTAAAGTTAGAAGCTAGAAGCATAATTAATAATATTCTGAATAAAAGATTAAATTCTAATAATTCTTTGCAATAGTCTGAGAATGATTGATCAGAGTCACGTTATTCTAAATTTAGCGAGATAACTCATACGTAAATTACTTTTATTATGAATAGCTGATTTCCCTTTAAAATCCATTCTTCTTAACTCGAAGCGACAAATTGCCATCGGAGTATCATCGTTTGCATGTAATCCCACATGTTATTATAGATATATGCTATATCTCGCGGTAGTATTACGTTATGCGCCAAGGTCGTGACTGCGGTTTTGTTGGCGGATGATTAGGCACGTTAGACCGGTATACCACGCGCAATGCGCCATGTACACGGTAACACGGAAATGACGTTCGCCGAGGAAGAGGAACGGGACAAAAAAAACAGATCCGCAAAGCGCGTGTGACGTAAGCCTTCTTGAACGAGGCAACAAAAAAGTCGCAGAAGAAACGTGACCGCTTGTTACGGCGATCAGTGCTCAAGTGGTCGACTTCTCTTCCTCGTGATGATTTTTTCTGCCTCCTACGACTTTCAGGCCTGTATAAATAGCGCGAGTCTTGAGAGGAAAACAACGCGGAACTCGGAGGCCGGTGTTCATTAATACGACGCTCCGAGAGATGGTCGGTACTGCGTTTACATCTAATGAATGGGCATGAAGACATCGTATTCGTCTAACAACCTGACGGCCGATTAATCCAATTACAAAGTAAATCGTGTGAAAAGCCAAAAGTCATTGAACCCACGTGCATTCAATGCTGGGAATGGCGTTTTATTCAGCCCGGATTGAAAAACCAGAGTAATTAAAATGCGATTATTGAGAAATACCTTGAAGTTTTCTGGAGAGTCGCGGTCATTAGGATGAGAGCATCTCGTCGCAATGATTTTTTATAAAAAATTGTTTTGCATGCCTTACATTGATTATGCCATGTTTATTTAATGATTACCTTGTATAACGATTATTATGTATGTACACACGGTAGTGGCAGAAATAATAGGCACGCAATAGAAAAATTATCAATGTTTGAACACTGAAGGTAAAAAGATGAATTCAGATAATAAATTTAAGTTTGACATTGTACGTTCTTATATCATCTTATATTTCTTGTATAACGATTATTATTATTATTATGTATATACATATAGTGATGACAGAAATAATAGGCAACTGAAAAACTATTAATGTTTAAACACTGAAGGTAAAAAGATGAAATCAGATAATGAATTTAAGTTTGACATTGTACATTTTTATATCATTGTTTAGGGAAAAATAATGATTTTTGTGCTTGCATTATACAATTTAAAAAATATGATTTTTCCTGCTGCATACTTGTATTTCTGTCATCACTGTATATACTTACATATATTCGATGTATGTGTGCAAGAAACTGTATCATGTTTCACGAGATATATTTCTTGTGTAACGATTATTATTATTATTATGTATGTACACATAGTGATGACAGAAATAATAGGCTCGCAACAGAAAAATTATTAATGTTTAAACACTAAAGGTAAAAAGATGAATTCAGATAATAAATTTAAATTTGACGTTGTACATTTTTATGTCATCATCGTTTAATGAAAAATAATGATTTTTATCCTTGTACTGTACAATTTAAAAAAAAGTATGATTTTTTTCCTGCTGCGTGCTTATTTCTGCCAGCACTGTATATACATATATTCGATGTACGTGTGCAAGAAGCTGTATCATATTTCACGAGATATATTTCTTTCTTGGATAATATAATCGAGAAAATTGCTCGCTGGCTAAACATATGTAGATCGATTCATATTCGTCAGATAAATCTGGTTAGTCAGCCGCGCACCTTTTAAGTTCGTCACGTTCCCCCTTGGACAATTAATTCAGTTTGACCAACGTCCCGGATCTTGAAATACAGACATTCTCCGAGCCGTGTACGTGTGCGCGTATACAGGACGTTTATAAATTCCTCCCCAACCAGTCTACGGAATGTGGATTTTTTGACGGTGGCGAATGCACGCAAGGGCAAGGTTTTTTTACGGTATCCGCAGATCCGCTCGTGGGATAAAAGGGGCGGGGAGGCGGGCAAGAAGCAGGTGGTCGCAAAACCCGCAGGAACTCGTCTCGAGACAAAGGCAGATCGTGCAGCCCTCGTCCGCTTCGAAAATCGCTCTTGCCCGTTCGAAAGGTTCGAGGACATAGGTAAATGCTCCTTCGTCACCGATTTAACGAGACCAATAACATGTGCGTTGCAAGTTCACTTGAAATATATCGCATCACGAATACGCGTAATGGAAACTCGGGAACTTTAACTTATCTTATTTAGTGTCTCCTTATTATGCCCGACTTTATGTATGAAAGAGGTTCTAAAATTACATCCCAGAAGTTTAGTATCCTGAACCAACGACCGCTTTTATTATTACAATTAATTGAGGAAACAATTATGCACTTACTACACGAAAAAAATTCTGGTTAAAGGCGGATGAAAATCTTGTAGATTGATTAAATATTCTGATTATTATGATAGATATTCTAGTTATTATAAATAGAACTTAATATTACTTTATAAGTTATAAAGTATTGAGTTCTATCATAATAGCCAAAATATTTGATCGATCCTACAAGATTTTCTGATTCATCTATTTTTAACCAGAATTTTCTTGAGTGTAGAATTCGGTTTAGAATCTTCTTCTTCTTATTTATTATTAATAGTTCTTTATAAATAATTATTCGTTAAAACGACAAATTCTCTGCGGAGAACAATAGCAATTACAGATACAATCGAATAATAACGGTGGACCTTGCTCCTAATTTAGAAGATCGTATTTCAGATATATTCTCGAATCACTCCTTGATTGCCGCGTTAAGCGCAACGGGAGCGCTCTATCCGAGACTTTTTATCTCGCCCAACGAGCCCGGGGAGCAGCTTTGATGCGAGAATTAAATGTGCGGGACGTCTCTCATAACAAGAAGTTGCATTCGCATAACGATAATCGCCCGTCGCCGTTTCCTTCCAGGAAAAAGATGCGAATCTCGAGACGAGATCCTCGTCGATCCTGGCGGTCGGCCTTCGGCCGTCTCCTTTCGGAGTCGCTGCGTAACACGACACTGGGGCTATCCCGTTCTCGAGAGCGTTCAACGATGCGACGGTCATTCAAGTCGCGCTAATTAAGGCAATTCTATCATCTCGCGGCGCGAGCGAGCGCGCGCGGGGGTGTTTCGAGTGCCGCTTCTGCATGCCATTTATGTCTCGCCGGTTCCCTGGGCTCGCGGGACTCGCGACGAGCAAAAAAAATTATAAATTTAAATGCACCCGGGCGATCTTTTAACGAGACGCACATACGGGGAGTCGAGTTGGTAGTCGAGAGCGTTGGAGGTACTTCGCGGCAGGCACGATTATGGGCTGCCGCTAGAAGTTGTTTCGTCTCGTTAATTGACTCGCGCGCCGGTTATTGCACGGGGCCTCAATAATCGTAACGCGAGACCCGGCGAACGAGAGTGCTCCTTGCCCTGGGCCGAGCGAGGACGTCACCTCGAAACGAGGTTAATCGCCCGCGAGCAGCCAGCGGGAGCAGCGACTCGTGCACCATTCGATATGTCACTCGGTGCATGCCACGCTCCGAGAGCGTCCTGTGGCACGCACAATAATGTCATTATAATTAGCGGCCGCCTCGTGAAACGATCTTATATGGTTGACGAGGTGATATAATTGAAACGACAGACTCTATACGTTGTTGAAACGTGGCAACAGGATTTTAAAGAGATCTTTTGAATACGTGATACCAAGTACGTGGTATCGAGTATTATATAAATGTGTACTTTAGAAAAACTAAACGTATCCGGTATGCAAAATTAAACAGCTAGTTATGAACTCGAATGATAAATATTAATAAATCAATTCTACTTGAATTATCTTAATACTTTCTGCTTGTTCCTTCGTTTAATTTGATGATGATTGATTGATATTTTATGTTTGAAATTTATTTAAATTTCTTTAAATTCATAAAATTTTCTAACGTCGCGCGATATCCGTTTTGCTGTGAATATACTTAGATTCTGTCTAGACTAGCTCTAGATTTTATACAAATTTTATGCAAATCAAGTTTTTACTGGTCAGCAAACATATAAATAATTATAAATAATTTGTCAATGAGATCAGCCATATCTGTTTATTTATGGATTTACGTGTAATTTATTTTAGTAGTGTCGCGTCTCGTGAAAAGAAATTTGGTAAATACACTCATTAGTGTCAGTCGACGAGGTCGATTTCTTGCCATCTAATTTTATATGCAAGTCTTTGTTAACCCTTTGGCTTCGAGGGTGGGGCAAGAAAGTTTTTAATTGTGAAATTAATATTCCTTTATGTTACTGTCCTCGTAGGTCACTAATTCACAGTCGAGAAGTTAATATCTCAAATGGGAAAAATTACGGCTACATGAAAAGTTCTTTGTCAAAACTAAGTTTTATGCATTTTTCTGCACTAAAATCAATTTTTTAAATAGTAACCGCGTTTTTGGATACAAATAGTGTAATATCTTGTTTCTTCAGGTGAAACTTATTTATTTTGAATGTGATACAGTTTTAACTGTTCTAAAAAAAGAACGTAAACTACAATTTTAGAATAAGTTTGACGCCTCACAGAAAAGTTTTTACTACAGCTAGAAGTTTCAAATTTTCACTATTGAATACTTATTACATGTATTAAAAAACCATAACAGTAACAGACGACTCACTAAGTTTTTTGGATTTTTATTAACACCGAAACCAAAAACTACAAAATTTTGATTACGTAAAAAACAAGAAAAAACTTCTAATCATTGGATTTGAATTTGGTGCTTTGTGTTTTCAAACTCTTTTGTAATTATACAAAATTCAATAATTAGATGATTCTGAACTACCATACTTATCCGAGAAACGGCTTGGGATTCCTGGGTTCCATCCCGGAGCCAAAGAGTTAAATAGTCATATTATGGAATAGACAATTTACCGTTCGTATTGTACAGTGCGTGCGATTACAAAAACGTGACAGAAGCGGAAAGGCATTACGTATCCCGGTGAGCTGACACGAGATTTACACGCGTGCAAAAGTAAATTTGTACCTTCGTCAACGCCAATCAATTCATTGTTCTGCTGTCTTGAACCTGCTACCTGTGATCGATGCCTTATGATTGTACATTTACATGACGCGACTTATATCAGCGGAACAATGAACGTGGACGTACCATGACATCACTTTTCTCTCAGCAATTTATTATCAGTAAGAAATATCGGGTGATGCACCTTAAGTGCTAATATTAGATGAGCGATATGACAGGTTTATTTTCACGTGGGAAAAAAACGGCGGAGAAAAGTTGCAGATAGATATTTTTTTTATACAATAAATTTATCGAGCGTCACTTTTTCGCTGTGTTACAAAGGATACGAAGGCTGTCTTATTCGAAACATCCACTTAAGAGCAATAATTGCATAACATTATACCGCAAATATACAAAAAATATTTCTCCGCTATTACACAATTATCTTATAATCCGATACTTTAATGCGTACAGGGCCCAATTTGATTTTTTTTTTATACGTTCACATAATCGTTTGCGGCTATAAGGATTATATCAACATCTTCGAGATCTCTCGTATTACTGCAAACCGCAACTGGAAGAGCGCAACCATTTGCAGCCGTTGTTTTCCCAAATGCCAACACGAAATTCATTTGACCGCGCCACGTAGTTTCTCACTCGAGTCATATTGATATACCACATAATACATCAAGCAAGTACAGCGAGGCGAACGCCACGGTGGCCCTTCTAAGTGCCTCCAAGTGCAATTGGCGGGTCTGAATATCCATTCCCATCGGATAAACCTACTCGGTAAATTCCCGCGTGGCAGAAACTCCGTGTTACCCGTCAACGTGTCTCCTCTCTCTCTCTCTCTCTCTCTCTCTCTCTCTCTCTCTCTCTCTCTCTCTCTCTCTCTCTCTCTCTCTCTCTCTCTCTCTCTCTCTCGTCCCGTCCGCCTGGAAATCCGGCTTATAGCGACTGTTACACCGTGGCGTCACGCGGTTTGACGTTTGCGATCGAGACAATGAACGGGCCGGGAGCTGAAGAGCGATCCTAGGACGGGACAGGAATGCGCCGGAGAAGGAGGGGGGAAATGCCGTTCGGAATACCGCCGAAGGTTTCGTTGCCCATCCCGGGATTACGCACCTTGGTCGTAGACCTTACTCGCGTCGCGAGCTCCTCGAGTAATCGGCTGATTGCATAACGATCCGCGATCGCTCGCTGTGCGACGCTCATTGCCGTTGATTCTCAGCTCAATAATGCGCGTCGTCGGGTCTCCTTCGAGAAGCTCATCTCACTTTAATGCCCGCACGAGAGATTATGCCGACTATATACGTTAGATTAACGGCGGTACGCGTGTTTGCGCAGGCAGGCGATCGCTCGCGATATTGTCGATTTATCTTACGGGAAGTCTATGCTAAGTATGCACTTTTGACGACTGCATGTCATGCCGTATATTGATGAATGAAAAATGTAGATAGACGTGACTGAGCAGCGCGCCTGCGGAATTCCACGAGAATATCGTAAATGGAACTTATTTCTTCCGCGAATGCATAATTTTTACGCTGAAGAGAAAATTCTGGTTAAAAACGGACGAATCAGAAAATCTTGTGGGACTGATCGAATATTCTAGTTATTATAATAGAACTCAATACTTTATAACTTAATTATAATAACCAGAATATTTGATCAATTCTACAAAGATTTTTCTGATTCGTCCGTTTTTTAACCAGAATTTTTTTTTCAGTGTAATTTCCGAGAAATTAACATAAAGCTGTGATTGTTGATTACGTTGAATTCTATATATTTTGTATTTATTTATTTTTTTAAAGATGTTCGTCACAAAAATTTTTTAAAAACAATTACAATTGCCAACCTCTTGGAGGTAATTGTAATTTTATGTAACGCAATTTTATATAACGTAAATACGGATCGTTCACAATTGCACGTGTAATTTGCGATAAACGCAATAATAGTTTATCGTGGCGTACATATGCAACGTTGTTCGTTCACGACAATAATTTACCATCGCGTGTAATTCTTTTTTCTCAAGCCACTTGACATGCTAAATTGGCTCCAGCCTATGAAATATGATGTGAGGGATGATACGAGGTATCTAATATCTCGAAGGATAAACCGTAAATTTTACAGAACGTAAGAAGATAGGAATTAATCGGTTGTTTAGCGGAGTTTAATCCTAAGAAATGACGTTTGCGCTCCTCGCACGATGCATTCTCGAGTTTTTGCGCCGATGCGCGGCGGCGCGACAGAAAAATCTGAAACTAACACACGCCTCGATAATCTTGCGTACTTACGAAATGTTCCGTCGCCGTCGTTGTCGTAACGCGAGAAGAAAGAGAAAGAGAACCGACAGGCGCTGCCATTAATTGCTGCTACTCGCGCACGCGTTACGCTTTATATATACGAATTACGCAAACCTCTCCGCGATTTGCATTCGATGCTTTATGCGTAATAACGGTCTAATCCGCGTTACACGCGCGGACAATTACCCGCATGATGTAACGTCAGTTTTTACGAAATCCCGATATGGCAGACAATGTTGGAGGCTTGACACGTTCCACAACGGACGGATAATGCATCAAATTTCCGTCTCTTTGAAACTCTAAAGAGAGACGAGAAGTGCTCTCCGAGTAAACACGTGATATTTTGCATACTGTAGACGCGCGCAACGTGCAACTATTGCCGAAAGGTAGAAAGACACAGGAGACGTGTCTATCCCAACTTTCTTCTTCTGCCTTTTCCCTCGCGGTCTTGCGCAGCCTTATCCACCGTGCGCAATTAAATTTGACATATCTGGGTAAGAAGCTTTTACCCACCGCTTACTTCGATCGCTCGCTATTGGCATTCCAGCCCGTTCGACGGACATCTCAGCATTCCTCCGTTTCCATTCGACCGTTTTCCGCGACACTGCATCACGGAGAAAAGTGGTTTTGTTGATTCAGCAAGGCTATAAGCTTGCTACATAAACTTAATATTTGTAAATTTGTTGGTGTAACAAACAAATTATGTTTGAAAACCATTATTAGTATGCTCATTGAACATGGAATAGAACTGTTAATATACTAAATTTCTTAGCGAAGATATGTATTACCTCAACAAATAAGTTTTGTTAGAAATCTGTAATCATACTTTAGATTAATTTTGGCAGCAACTTGTTTTTGCTATAGCAACAAATCTGCCGTGCTACAGACCTAACTTCTGTTAGTTACACTGAAAAAAAATTCTGGTTAAAACGGACGAATCAGAAAAATCTTATAGGATTAATCAATTCAATATTCTGGTTATTGTAATAGAAATCAATACTTTACAAGTTATAAAGTATTGATTTCTATTACAATAACCAGAATATTTGATCAATTCTACAAGATTTTTCTGATTCGTCCGTTTATCACAAATATTTAGTTGTTACAGCAAAACTTTTTTTCCCGTGATCCTTATTTAAAAAAAAAAAAAACTGAACTCAAATGTCATGTTCTTTCTTCGTGTCATTGCGACGTCGCCGTCCACGTTCCGTCCGACTAAAGACCCCGTTTATCTCGGGCGTGTTCTCAATTAACGTTTGACGGGATCGCAAAAAAGGACGAGTCGAAGGGGAGAAAAATGTGTTAAAAAGGGCATTGTATTCCTGACAAATGCCTTTGATTGAAGATACGTTTGATCTCTGAGAGAGCACCGGAGTTCGTAGCGCTTCTAATCGATTTCAAGGTACCCCGGTGTATAACGAGTGAATGAAAGGAAGGGGGAGACAGCGACCGACATTAAAAGTCGCCGAGTACGACGTGACTGGATAATCTGGCCATGGCATCTTGCCAAATAAACGATTCTCCGCGGTCGGCCAGTGGAATCGTGACTTTTTATTATGCCACGGATTTGTGTACGCGCCGTCGAAAACCTCGGGGGGACAAAAGCGCGAGATTCATTTTCAATCGTGCACACAAGAAAGTGATACTGCGCAAACGTACTGCGCAAACGCGCATTCATTTCTCTCAATTATCAAATTAATATGTGAATTCTGTTCATCTGGAAACATCATTTTACTATCTAATAAAATATTTATTATTTGTCAATTAGACAAGATTAGTATTGATTTCTTGGAATATCTTTGAATATTTGCAGTAAGGCGAAAGGTGATATTACAATCTTTATAACGGAATGTAACGACAAATTTTAACCGTAAGATTTTATGTATTAGCTCCGGGGACCAAATTAAGGTAATCATGAACGCAGAAGTTGGCAATATTCTTTTAATTTGTGCTTATTAAGATTATTACCTCTGAAAGAAAATGTTGATATTATGCAATTCTGTTAATCGTTAATAATAATATGTATCTTAATATTGCTTAAACATATAGTCGAAAGACAATTTGTGATATAATTTATATCTTATAATCCGCATCTGAGAAATATGAGAAATATGACTAACATAAAAGAGGCTGTTAACCTGTCTGTTGGAAATAGACAATCCAGAAATCAATATATATACCTATATATATTTTTTCTGAACGATTATATATACAATATACACACACATACATACATATACACACACACACACACATATGGCTGCCTGTTTATAAATGTCTTGCGCTTTATGGCGTTATTGCGACACTATCAGATTTGGAAGTGGACCACTCTGTGGACACGAAAAGTCACCCGAATTGCGAAGACGTACTCGTGTGACCACGGCCGGCCGTTGCGTATCGAGTAAACATCGAAGTCACATTAAGTCGCGTCCGGGACACGCCATTATCTGAATCTTGAAAGCCTTGTGCGTACGTGGAAAGATTCATGGGAACAGTGAAGGAGCATGAGGTCCTTCACACCTACGCTCTATTCTATTGATTATCTATTGAGCAGTATCCGGCGTCCTATTGTGCTATTTCTTCCTCGCGAGAGATATCGTAAATATTTTCTGTACGTGACTTGCTTCTCCTATGAGGTAACAAGTTAATTCGGACAGATTTTTCTTAGCATTTAAAGTACAAATTACTTCGTCACGTCAACGGGTCTTTATGAATATATTAGCCAAGTGAATATTAAATTAGAAATTTAATTGAAAATATGTTAATTATGTTTTTTTTTTCATCGTCTAGCCTGAGACCGAGATATTTGGAATTATTATTTTAATTATTCAACGACATTTTTATTCATGAGGATGTTAACCTTGGTCATTTTCGTATACCTTGTAACGAAATAAGTAAATAATAAGACGTGAGCACGTTTTTAACTAGCATGTTTTTATCTAACACACGAATAGAAAATAATGTTCCTCGATTAGAAAGAGCTTCGATCATATTGCATGCTACTCTCGTATGCATCATACGAGCACATGACTCAAGTTAGAGAATGAAGGATACAAAGTGGCCAATATCAAAGGAAACAGCTTGGAAAGTGCGTTGTGGGTGAGATGGAAACTGGGTCATTGCAGCCAGTAAGAAACAAAGGAGGCTTTTCATTATTATAGTAACACAATTAAATTAACAGGCGTTTAAATCCTGCTCACACACACATTGTAACCTTATCGCATTCTGCTTTTAATCGTACTAACCAACCAGATGAATTCTATCTGAATGCATTCACAGATTATGATACGGTTTACCTTTTTGACGGAGAAGTCCATTCCGATTTGAACAAGTCCTTGAATAATTGTTTAATGACTTTGTGCTAATTGTGGGATTCATCTAAATAAGTCGAACAGGCATAAGTAGTCGTCATCGTGAGAACTTGTTGTATGACAATGGATAGTAACTTGCTATTTTTGCAATAATAAGTTGAGACAGTAGCGAGTAAGTCGATTTAACGAACCGTATAAACACCGCTGCTATAATCCTTCCATTCGCAGAAGGTTATTAGAATACAGCATTGTCTATTAGAATACTAATGCCGTAATTTATGGAATCTTGTACTTTGATTTGTCGAGAGAAAATGAGAAGAAGAAGAGTATTATTTAATACCAAGGATAATTTTCACCACAATCTTTAATTAAGTTTCTCATTTTTCATTTTGTTATCCATTTTCATTTCATCCTAACTTTATTTTCTCGTGAAAAATAGATACATGAAATTTTTAATATATATATTTAAAAATCCTTTTATACAAATTTAATTGTAAAATGTTGCAAACAATGTCAAATACAGGAAGAAAATTTGCTATCTTATATATTTGTGTACTTTTTTTCTATTTCCGTTATGTTATTTTTTTTATGTATCCATGGAAAAAATGTAGTTGTTATAAAATGTATGATTACGATTCGGCGTTGCCGACAAAGGAAATTCCATATTTCGATTTGGTTTTGAGAAAATAAAAATTAACGTCCAGTTCTTCTCGACCGATATCCTGCGGCGAATTGAAATGGTCGAGCGGAGTCGTGGCAGTTACCGGAGCCAGCGGAGCGTGCATGCGACTTTTCCACAGTCACTTTCATAATACAAGCCACTTCCGAAAGTGAATCAACGTATCCGACGTTAGGAGAAGGTTACGCATAGCTAATACAGTCTTATTTATAAGGCCGAGATCACGTAGCACACGCAGAGGAATTTCTTTGTGCACGATTTTCGATATGCGGATTGTACAGCGGAATTTTTAGAGACAGTCGGCCGATATTGCCACTATGAATATTATTAACGTTATTATGTCGGTGAAGGTAATAAAGTTCGCACGTGCGAAACAACAATGCTAATATTGAAGCTGTATACGTGACATAAGCGTCCTCTTATCGATCGCTATAATTCAACGAGGCAGTCACCCGTAGCCAATTTATAGTTGCAACACTGATTCATTATTAATAATTGCATTAAATTTTATATAAATTCAAAGATGGGAAAGAATTTTAGACATTGAATGGAAATCCATATTAAATCCATAAAAATTCTTCATTGAGGCACAATCTATTCGATAAAGATAATTTCGAGGAATTGCTCTTGATATCATATCGGCGAACAATGAAATAAGATTAAGGTGATCGGCCAATGTTACTACGGTTGCCGGATAATTAGTCATGCTTTTTAATCTGTAACTCCTTGCCAAATGCAGAATGGGTTAAAATGTAACGAAAAACTACTTTAATGTCTTAACTTTCACGCACGCCCATTAGCGCCACGTTGCTACAAGGATAATGATAGAACAATCAACCGTCATGGTCAATAAAATAAATGCAAAATAAAATTTTGCTTGGGCTTTATCCTACTTTATTTCTTGGATAGGCAAGGATACTTATTCCGTCGTAGAACGCCGTTATAATTTATACAGAAATATAAAAATTCGATTTTATCTTACGATATTGCCCGATTAACACTAGTTAGATACAATGATTGTCTTACATATTCAATACTACAATGCTTGGTTACTCTCTTATATAATCAGGAATCCGGTCTCGAATTGTCGCGAGAAACGCTTCGTAGTGGCAAGCTTTCATTCTCACACTTTAAGCCTGTCACCGATAAAGTATCGCTGGATTGTTTCGCGATTTATAACTGCTTGAAAAATTGAACCGAAATAATTTATCATTTTACAAATAATTTAATTGTCGCAATAATTATTCTCGAGGAAATTTATTATTTCTCATTTAATAACATTATTGCAGCAAACACGTCTGTAGCAGTTCTTCTTAAAAATAATGTCCCGAGATAAACGTTTCGAGACTTTTATGGCACGTTGTGTTACTGTGTAAAATTTCTCGAAAGCATATCTATAAATTGTGTTGCACGGAATTATAGTAATTCAACAAAGCAAATTTAGATTCGGTTGTAATAACGCGATGATGACTGCAATCTCAATGATTATAATACTTGGTAATGACGATCGAAGAAAATGGTCATCGAAGTGGTATAACTCTACGGTGAATCCCAACAATCTTAATCAACGCTCAACGATGTTACGTGATTTGCATTGTTCCCAAGTGTCACGGACACTCATTGCGCAACGGCGTTTTGATGAGTGATTGACCTACAGGCACCTTCACTATAGTTTTTATAAACGTCCAAGTGAGACACGTTATTCAAGCACATTAGCCGCGGTTGAAGTGCCTACATACAACAATTGCAACACTTTTCATGTTATTGCGTGAGCCGCAATATAAACTACTTTCAATTCGATTAAAATGTATTCCGATACCACAATCTATTTTTATTTTGGAGAACAAAAGCTTACGGTACAATCATATCGTTTAGATAATCATCTAATTATACATCGTTGAAATAAAAGTAATTATTAATTGCTTCAATTGCTATTTTATTCAGCTGAGAATGCAATTATTATTGCTCCTGAATATTAAGATAACATCAGTTTTACTACCTATTATCTCTGATAAGCAAGTTGCAAGTTATCGATCGAATTTTACCAAGTATTATATATCCGAGAGAGAGAGAGATATATATATAAGTAGTTTTTAGACACATGTTTTAAATGTGTACTACGAGCATACATCGGTAATGAACATTCGAAACTTAACGCGATTCATCAAGTTTTTTGCAGTTTTTGCGTTTCACTAAATTTAGCGCGCGCAAATAAATCCAGTTCCAATGGAGTCCGATAAATCTTGCATAATAACAGGCACGTAACGAACGTAATACTCACCAGCATTTCGATCAAGGACAATTCGACGTATCTCGAAGATCACGTGGATCTTAAGATGCACCGATCGCACCTTCCCAATTAGTTTGCGTAAGATGACCTTCTCAATGGCGCACCGATTTCGGTCGTCATTCAATTTCACTTTCCCCCCTTTTGGTAAATTATAACTCGAGGCGTTCGCGAGTTGCAGAGACGTATATATATATATATACGAGGGTGAACTAACGCGGTAACCTTAGATCGGGATACGAACTCGAGCGTTATTTCGTAATATCATCCGTGAGGCGACGCGACGCTGCAACTGATGCGCGGAGACATGCGGGTTTCGCCCGTAATTCGACGACTGGTCATCGCGGTGGCGATGCCACGGTATACAAAGATCGAAACCGAGTGTCGCCTCCCGCGGGGGCTCGAACGATCCGGAGGAAGGCGCGTCCCGTCCGATGGAACGGGGAAAGACGAGGGAGAGAGAATTGTCGCGGAGAGAGGGGGCCCGAGGGCCCCCCCGCAATCTTCATGGAAAGGAGAGAAAGGGGGGCAGAGGCATCCGAACCCCCCGAGTTCGCGTTGGTAGGGGTCTGGGAGAGGGCCTCCAGGTGAACCGCGAGAGATAGAGAGGGCAGGCGTGATGAGGAGAGCGAAAGGGCGAGAGGAGGACCCACCGCGTGGTCGGGCAGAAGAGAGATAACGCGAGAACGCGATCCACGGTGAATCGCTCGCAAGAAACGCGCATTGTTGTGTGTCAGCGCGCGCGATAGTTATGAGCCCCAGGCAACCTTGTCCCAGTACCGCGCGGCCGTTCGCGCTCATCCAGCGACGCGACGCGGCGAGAGAAGTTCTGGGGGGGGGGGGGCGGGGGGGGGGGGGGGGGGGGGGGGGGGGGGGGGGGGGGGGGGGGGGGGGGGGGGGGGGGGGGGGGGGGGGGGGGGGGGGGGGGGGGGGGGGGGGGGNTATATATATATATACGAGGGTGAACTAACGCGGTAACCTTAGATCGGGATACGAACTCGAGCGTTATTTCGTAATATCATCCGTGAGGCGACGCGACGCTGCAACTGATGCGCGGAGACATGCGGGTTTCGCCCGTAATTCGACGACTGGTCATCGCGGTGGCGATGCCACGGTATACAAAGATCGAAACCGAGTGTCGCCTCCCGCGGGGGCTCGAACGATCCGGAGGAAGGCGCGTCCCGTCCGATGGAACGGGGAAAGACGAGGGAGAGAGAATTGTCGCGGAGAGAGGGGGCCCGAGGGCCCCCCCGCAATCTTCATGGAAAGGAGAGAAAGGGGGGCAGAGGCATCCGAACCCCCCGAGTTCGCGTTGGTAGGGGTCTGGGAGAGGGCCTCCAGGTGAACCGCGAGAGATAGAGAGGGCAGGCGTGATGAGGAGAGCGAAAGGGCGAGAGGAGGACCCACCGCGTGGTCGGGCAGAAGAGAGATAACGCGAGAACGCGATCCACGGTGAATCGCTCGCAAGAAACGCGCATTGTTGTGTGTCAGCGCGCGCGATAGTTATGAGCCCCAGGCAACCTTGTCCCAGTACCGCGCGGCCGTTCGCGCTCATCCAGCGACGCGACGCGGCGAGAGAAGTTCTGGGGGGGGGGGGGCGGGGGGGGGGGGGGGGGGGGGGGGGGGGGGGGGGGGGGGGGGGGGGGGGGGGGGGGGGGGGGGGGGGGGGGGGGGGGGGGGGGGGGGGGGGGGGGGCCGAGGGGGACGGGCGCGACGCATATCGGACGAAATACGAGGGGGGGGGGGGGGGGGGGCCGAGGGGGACGGGCGCGACGCATATCGGACGAAATACGAGCGTCGACGACGAGGAACCAGGTGTCCACGACGGAATCCGCAGGAAGAAATCCTTCCGCGCGCGCGCGCTCCGCTTTCGCGGAGGATGCGTAGTATCCGCACTATCTGGGTCATGGATGCACCTGAGAAAACAACGCTGTATTTTTGTCAGACCGCCCCTCCTCAGTGCTCGCCGCTCCGTTAAAGCGGGACCTCAATTTGCATCGCGCTCGGGGAAAATAGCGCGGCGATTAAGAAGAACGGAGATACGTAATGTCCGAGTTGTCCCGCAAAACGCGTATTGTCAGCTTAACGGCCTGGCGGCTACGCTCTCGGGCCACCGATCGCGATGCCGGACGATTTACGAAGGGGACGACCGGACACACAATGCGCGCATTGAGAGTCGAATCGAGACGTCGGACTCTTTCGCCCCGACGTTTTATCTTCCGCGCCTCTTTCATTTCTCTCTCCCGTGCGTGTTTTCCCATGTCTCTTTAGACGCTTCAATACAGCGAGTCTACACCGATATCATTTACATAACGGATGCTTATTTTAATCGAGTGACAAGTCAATGCAGCAGTTCCACGGCGGAATTATATAAGCGTCTATAGAGAAACGTGCTTAAAAGCACTGCGATATTTCGATTGGTAAACCGCATTATTTCTATGCTTGGACTCTTTTGATAGTTCGACAATGATGAGGGCGCCCTGTTACGTGCATACTAAGCTATGAAAATAATCCTGTGTACGTTAACTGTACACCCGGGAGAGAAAATAATCGCTCCTCATTTTGTCGAAATCAATGAAAGGGAATTAAGAGAACTGAACGGAATGCGCAATTGAATGATTGCGCATTATGCTACATTTACGATAATCATTACGACAGAAAAAGAAATAAGCTATATCCCGTGTGGAAATTTTTCCTATGCTGTAATTGGGGCCTAGTTAACTTTCCTTACTTTAGTTTAGGCCAAAGTTAGGATTATTACACTTTTCTATCTATAGGGATCTACCTATATTGCTTTCTAAACTGGGTCAAACCCAAATTAGGCCCTATATGGGGTATAACTAGGAAAACGTAGGTTAAACTGTCCTAACTAGGTCAACTAAATAGCCTTAAATTAACAAGCCTTTATTTTGGATGCTTTAATAATGCCAATGGGAGCTTTCCAGCAAGGGACACAAATCGACACAGGAATCATTCTGTCATTGTCTCTCATTTAATATCCAATACAATAGAATGACTCCTGTGTCGATTTCTCTTGTTGGAAAGCTTCCTATATAGAGCCAATATTAAATATGGGCTGCCCGGATAAATTTCCACACGGGATTTCAATATTCCCCTGGATGGAGAGAAAAAAAAAGCTCGCGCTACGGGGAGGTAGATACGTAAATGAGAGGCACTTTACGAGATGGTGCCGCTAATTAGTTTTAATCACGATGTTACTTGGATGTTTCAAAAACTCCCTTCATACTCTCCTCTCTGTCTTTATTATTCGAACACACTATAATTACTTCTCCATATGATTATCATGTATATACAACGGTTGGCATGTAACGTCATGTACGCGATTTGGGCATCATGATCATCGATAAGTCGATACCTCCCGTGCGAGCGAATGCGTGATTCGACGATCCAACGGCTCGATCGTGACGGATCGTGATTATTGAAGAGAACGTCCGAAAAAGCTCTTTTCTTTCTTTTTTTTAAAAAATAAATGCAACAGACATGTGGGTCAGGGACGGGCAAGAAGCTGTTTTGACGGCCTAGATTAGCCGAAGATGTCGCTGTCCCTTTGACATAAGACATGTGAATTATATTGACTATGAACTTGATTTTCGCGTATGTGAGACAACAAGACATATTTGAGAATCTTTTTGCAGTTCTTGAATTTCAATAGAGAAATGTATATTATATATACTATAGAACGCAATTTTTATAATTATTAAACGATTATTGCAAAATAGAAATAATATCTTCAACTTTAACACGTTCAATTTATTTTCTTCAATTACGTATTGTAGAATTCGTGTTACGTCGAAATTCCATTTAAGAATCTTAATTTTTGGTTTCGCTCTACTAGCATATTAACTTGTTATTGTAAAGTGCTAATTGGCAAATTTCGTTAATGTCTTGCTCTCGTTCGTTGCTGTCATTTGTCAGTCATTGGGTTAAGAGAGTTTGTGGAAATTATTTGAAACAAACATTACAGACAAACGTCAATTCTTTTGTACCGTAATTTCGATAACGAGAACGGCTGAAGATTATCTTTCAAAGTAATTTTTTTGTATAGGTGCTATTCACTCCATTTAGGTCAATGTCGGCGAGAGCTATTTCAGTGTCATTTCCGATACGAATCACGAAAGCCCTTTTGTTGAGAAGAACAGAATCGTATCGATGGTAATCGCTCTTTTTATTACGTTTCGAGTGAATTTCTGAGTTCACAAGAATAAAGGGATCATATTTCTGACAATCATTCTGACAGTAAAGTAAATTATTATTATTTTTTACATTGAATACAAGTTGTGAAATGTGAACGAGTTTATATTTCTGTTACTTTGAGATATCGATCTGTTTTATTATGAAGTCAATTGATACTTGAAGTCAAATGCAATTGATGAATGTCAACAGTAATTGTAGAGCTCTTTATCTTTTTTTACTTTCGTTTATAATCATGATCAAGAGATACAGTAGTGTCTTGCATCAAGTGTAAGCACTAGTGACACTCTAACGGCAAGTCGCCCCCTTTATTCTGTGTGCGAATTACTCGATTATGAGAGATAATCTCATCATCGTTATCTGAGATCATTATCAGATCTCAGAAATAGCTGAGCCAATCAAGTTCTTAATAAGTTTAGTTTTGATAGTTTGAGTTTGAATTATATAAAAAGTGTCTTTCTTCTATTTTTCTTCGCTACATATCCTATGAGTGGAGATATTATAGTGCAAAATCCAAATTGGCAAATTTACGTTTAACAAACGTCGTGAGTCATTATCGTTGTCACTTAGGTAACTGTGTACTCTTCGCTTTTTTATCACTGGTATAGTTTTTCGCTAGCGCTGTATTGAAGGAAATTATAGATTTGTAAAGTTGACACTCTTATGTGAATTTTTACAAAATTGATATTATATCTGTTTGTCCACAATTTGTCCACATTGTCATAAATAATTTACATGAATTTTGTTTTTACATGAATTAAATTAAAATTTGAAATAGAGAGATATATATCAATATCAACAAATAACAGATTTAATTAAATGTTATAAATTAATCAATGCAAAATTTTTATTTGTATTTTTAATATTAGTATTTAAGTAAAATATAAATATTTGTTAGCATTTATTTAATAGAATTATTTTCGCGAAAAAAATTTTTTTAATTTATATTATTTTTCTTTATATATAATTTATGCAAATTCTTATATTGCAAAAAAATAAAGATTTATACGTATTGATTATTGCATATACAATAATAAATTGAAATTGCACTCAATTACAATTTATCTTTTATTAATCGGATGGTTGCAATAAATCGTGCTGAAAGGATGCGCGTCGTTGCTCCAGGCTGGCGAACGTGTACAATTTAAGCACGATGCCTTCAAACGATTGTCCATGTGCCTTTTCTTAATCGGCGAACCGCGAAGACGTCGAGGGAGATGTTTTTATCCGCCCGATCGAGCGTGCGGTGGAGCGAAATCGATTTCGAGTAATTGCGTCCGCCAACCATTAAGCCGTATCTCGTGATCGCTCCACCTGGCGCGATATGCGCGTGTCGAAAAATCCGCTCGACGACGTCAAAGTATCGCCGCGCGTGATTGTTGCATTTCGAGTGCATTTAAAATCATGCGAACGTCTATCGGGACATCTGAGTTATGGGAAAGTGCTAACGATGTGTTGCAAAAGAACAAGACAACACTGAAAAAAAATTCTGGTTAAAAACGGACGAATCAGAAAAATCTTGTAGGAATGATAAAATATTCTGGTTACTGAAACAGGAATTCTGGTTATTGAGTTATAAAGTATTGAGTCCTAGTATAATAATCACAATTTCTATTATAATAACCCAAATATTTGATCAATTCTACAAAATTCGCCCGTTTTTAATCAGATTTTTTTTCAGTGAACTTTCTATTACTGAATTAATAAATGTCGAAATTAACGCGTGGCAAATTTTCGAGTACAAAAATTTGAACAAAAATTCTGGTTAAAAGCGGACGAATTAGAAAANTCTTGTAGGATTGATCAAATATTCTGTTTANTATAATAGAAATTCTGATTATTATAGCAGANCTCAATACTTTATAACTCATAATAACCAGAATTTGTTATAATAATCAAAATGTAATCAATCCTACAAGATTTTTCTGAGTTC
The DNA here is from genome assembly GCA_021460005.1 of Tetramorium alpestre. Classification (NCBI taxonomy): domain Eukaryota; kingdom Metazoa; phylum Arthropoda; class Insecta; order Hymenoptera; family Formicidae; genus Tetramorium; species Tetramorium alpestre. Next base: position 1,514,098 of record JAJVSH010000025.1, read on the forward strand.
GTTTTTAACCAGATTTTTTTCAGCGTAGAATTTATCTTTTTATGTTTCTTTGGGACATGCCCTATTTCTTTAAATGCCAATTAATTAAAATAAATTATGTTATGAACTTGGATGCGTGATGAAACTATACGCAAAATTCGAGAATCATAAAATCCGCGCATAGCGCAATATGTCGAAGGTCGGGGACTCGTGCGAGCGTTCGGCTTATACTGTCAAGTGCAAGGTTTTCGATATAGCACGAAAGCAATCAGGAGGCAGGGCAGGGCACCATGCTGGACATTAGCGGAGATTGGTACAGTACCCCCGGGGAGTCCGATTTCGTTCTCTCTTCTGTTTTTTTCTTTCTTTTCTTACTCCGGTGCCCGTCGCTAATTATTTTGCACGAAATCGCCTGGAAACGAAGAAACTCCTCAGCCGGCGACGCTCCCTCTCGTTGTTTCGCAACGTTTCGTAATATCAATTACGCGATACCTGTCAAGTCGTACACGCGCGTGGTGTGGCGGCGCAGCGTCGCCGGGTATCGCGTTTCATGCCGTGGCATTATTCCTAAAGGTGTTCTAAGGTATTTAAGGTCTCCGTAATTGAATGAAGTCATGTCGGCGCGAGAGATCGCGCTTCGGCCGTCAGGTCTGAATTCCAGACCGTTCTCCGTTGAAAAAAATTTCCGTTCTTTGCGAAACTGTAAAATTACAGCGCGCGAGTGAACGCCCCTCTCCTCGTTCCTCATTCTTAATCCGTTGCCCACGGGCTAGGCGAATTCTCTACTCCCGAGTGTAACACAACAATTTTCATAGCCCCGCCGGCAGCGTATGTTAACATTCTCTTTTACGTAAGGAACATTCTTTACGCTGCGGCTCGAGGTTTGCGTTTGCCCGCGATGAAAAAGAAAAAAAAAGATGCTACAGAAATGTGCGGTCCGATGTGTACTTTATAATACACACTTCGGCATTGTTATGCAAAACGGGACTGTTAAACATCGCGATCGAATCTCGCGATTATTTATAGCGGCTCCTTTTCGATCGCGCGCGCTCAAGTGTTCTTCGTGCCACGTATGTATTTCGCTGGCGCGTAGGGAATGGGATTGTAGCCGGTAAGTTATATACGCGAGCTCGTAAAAAGATCTCAAGAATATTCGATATTGCACCCGAGAAGCCAGTTGTGATATAAGTAGGAAATGTGGAGAGATAAATTAAAAACACGGCGCAGCACGCGTACGTTCGCATTGGCCGTTTGCGCGCGCGCGTTCGGGGAAGGGAACTTAAGTAAGATGTATTTTTAGAACCGACGCATCCCGCAGGCCCGTTACCGAAGGCAGAGATTGCATCGGACCTGCAAGATTTCGCGACTGCCGACGGCCGGCTGTCGCGGCGCCGAAATTCTAAATTAACCGGTTCGGAAATTTTGGCGCCACCGCTCACCTTTGAGAAATCGCGGTCCAATTTCGTACTCGGCGCGTATAGACGCGTGAGCTATGATACGGAGGCATTCAAAGGTGTGTTCCAGCGTGATGTATCTGTTTGTTTCATCCCAATTAATTACATCCTACGTTACGATGTCGATCGGTGTTTGTTATTTAAATGCGTTTGCGGACCGGTTTTTCCACACCGAGAGAAAAATATAGTTACTTTTGGCCTCAACCACAATTTTACGATATTTCTAACGCGAATTGTGGTTAACATAATAATACATATAGTTAAATTAATCATACTTATTGATAGAAATATTATAAAGTTATGGTTGAGGCCAAAAATAACTATATTTTTCTCTTGTGTGGAAATTTTTCCTAGGCTGTAATTGAAGCCTAGTTAACTTTCCTTACTTTAGTTCAGACCCAAGTTAGGATTGTCACGCTTTTCTAGAACCTATATTGCTTTCCAAACTGAATCAAATCCAAACTGAGCCCTGTATGGGGTATAACTAGGCAAACCTTGGTTAAACTACCTTAAATACACACTGTTAAACTCGTAGTGTCAAATTATACTCAATTTGAGTTATTTTTAACTATTCCATAGCAGTCACCACTGCTTTTACTCAATATTTCATTAATTTTGACTAAAAGGAAGGTAACATTTTTACTAACATGAAAGTTAAATTTCATAAATTAACAACATATTGAGTAAAGCTTACTCAATATGTCGCTAATTTTATCTCGTTGTTTTAGTCAAATTAACTGAATATTGAGTAGGAGTAGTGACAACTCAAAGGAGTTTACAATGTAGGTCTTAAATAAGCTTAAATCGACAAGCCTTTATTTTGTCTTAGTAATACCTATATAGGGCTAATATTAAATATGAACTGCTCGGATAAATTTCCACACGAGCTGTGCAACTTCTTGATAAGCTAACTAATAGTTAAATCATATGTCTGTCTTTGTATATCTTTATCTTCAAATTTAACAACTTCAGACGTATGATTTAACTATTAGTGTTAGCTTACCAAGAAGTTGGAAAAACCGGTCCTGCATCTCGCGCCACATAAGATTGTCGCCACGTACGTATACAAATTGCAAACATTCGCAAATCGAAGCGTCAGTTTTCATAGATTAATAATTACGTCAGAATATTGATTGCCTCGCGAAATTAACGAAATTTATCTTAATCACTTTCCCTCTTCAAGTTTTTATCAACAGCCTGACACCTGCGAACGCTCGAGACTTTTCGCTGTTGGAACTCGTCGCTTCGTGAGATCGTACCTTCGTGCCGAAGCGAAGCCTCGACGGGATAACTTTGCGCGGGGAGAAAGAGAGAGAGAAAGAGTTAAACGACTGCGACGAGATGCGGCAGGGAATCCGCGTCTAAGCTGCATCTGCGATTTGCCGGCCAGGATGTGACGATCGGTATTTAGGCCTCGCAGTTGCGCAAGCCCCGCGCGACCGTCACGACGATGGATAAAAAACTATTCCGCGGAACGAGGGGGGACGGGGGGGAGGACGGTAGCGGATTGTCGGGCTGACATTGAACTCATATTTTCCGTATGCGTCTCGCGTGCCGCTGGACATACGGTCGGGAGCGAGCTTGTCTTCTTTTCACCTTCTCGTGCGTCATCTCGCTTGCCAGCGCACGCGTCTCACCTTTTGGTCACGTATGAACGCTCGTCAAAGGCCCGGACGCGTTTGACGCGGCTGCTTGTACCCACCTACGTGCTCGGTAACGCGTAGCGCGGGCATCCGCCAGTTGCGAAATGCAGGAATTTAAAGGGGAGTTGAAATTCTCCTAAGGTCAGCGGCGACACCCGGGGTCACTCTGGTAATCGCGCGCGCAATTAAAGCGCGTGCCCGGCCATGTGAAGCGAGACCTATGTTCTCATCGCTTGAAAGAAACGTGCGAACATTAGCATTTCCGAAATCCGGTTCAGCGGGGACTAGAGGTGAACTCGTTTACGTCCAAAACAAAATAGCGGCAAGAAATTTGTATAATAATACATATTCCATTTCAGGTTGCTCTCTAAAGTTTTTTGCTTCCTTTTTTTCAGTAACATGATTTATATAGTCTTTCTCTAGATAATAATAACCCCTTCACGCATGTATGTATATATAATTATTTTAAAAACTTTGAATATATGACCTCGATGCTACAACGCGGGACACCTCGCATTGCGAAACGAAATTTCATTTTCGTAATATCCTGATTGCAAATAAAAAAGGTATTATCTCAGAGACTCGCTCGTAAGATCATCGCGCTTCTTCAGGGTCATCGCGGTAATTGTTTGTAGCAATTAAAATATGCGCGAGAGGTGAAATTGTTGCCCCATGTGCGTTTTTAGTTTTGTCATAAAGAGAAACATGCGTAAGATACTGAAGCGACAAGAAGGATAATGACAAGGATAACAACAAGTCTCGATTCGATATTTCTTCTCATAATCGCAACGTAAGGGGAGCAACGAATAAATATGCCGCTGTATGGCCAATTATCGTTTTAACCGTCTTGTTTTGCCACACTGAGAGAAAAATATAGTTACTTTTGACCTCAACCACAATTTTATAATATTTTTAACGATAATTATGATATAATGTGCATATACACGCAAAAAAATTATTAGCCAAGGAAGCTAAAATATAGCTATGGCAGTTAAGGTATTTCATTAAAATATTCATTTATTAAAATAGAGACAGCTAATGTCACTACCAAAACTTAATTTTTTAGCTGTAAAAATTTTGGTGTTACAATAAAAAATATTCGCTGCTAGACCCCATTTGATTTAGTTAGACTGAAAAATAAATTCTAGTTAAAAACGAACAAATCAGAAAATCTTATAGGATTGATCAAATATTCTGGTTATTATAATAAAAATTCTGGTTATTGTAATAAAACTCAATACTTTATAACTTATAATAATCAGAATATTTGATCAATCCTATACAAGATTTTCTGATTCATCTGTTTTTAACCAGAATTTTTTTCAGTGTAACTAAATCGAATTGAATGTTCAGTTTCACGTAAGATAATGAGAAATAGCTGCTTAAGTTAATCATATTTATTGTTAGAAATATAAAATTATAATTGAGGCAAAAAGTAACTATATTTTTCTCTCAGGGCACGCAATTGCTCCGAACCATCAGCCGATATTGCTTAACGCCAGAATCTATAAGGTCACGAGGTCTATTACCGCGAAATCGGAATCTGCATTTCGCACGTCGTGTTTAATAACATTGCGAAGGTGATGCTCGAACGGAAAGACCGCTTAATAGTAATTCCAAATAACAGGCAATAGAAACGTGATCGTTCCGTTCGATACAAACCGTGAGTTCAATCACGGCGGAAACTCCAGCTCGTATTGCGCATTATTTTGAAAGTACCTGTCTAATTTAACCGTAATTGCATACGTACGCGTGCCGCGTTTAGTCTTAAATGTCAGTTTTACTGCCGAGCAGTTCGTCGTTCATGTCTTTTGTAGGCTGAAAATAAAATTCGCTTTCAATTTCTTCTATGAAGCGGAATGGCGATTCGCGGAAATTTCAATTATTTTATAGCTCGCCCTTTGGTCTCTCTTCTGATATGTTTGTCAGTTATGAAACGCACAAGCTGCAGTGCCGGCGCGCAACGCGCCGGGGTCATCGCGGCAATTACTATGCAGTTAGAGAATGTGCGGCTGACGATCGACGACGTTGCGCGCGCCTTGTAAGAACCGGTAATTTTGCAACATTGTTGCCCGATTCGCGAGAAAAATATAATAAAGCCCGCTTTAAGACGGAGACCCGGGCGTAATTGTGCCGAAAAACGGCCGTGCGTGCGCCCGCGTCCCGGCTGCCGATCCGCAATTTCTCTTCATATTTCGAGCAGCGGGAGAATTGTCGCGTTACGAAAGAATTCCCGCGCTACTTAGCGAATTTGTATTCTCGTTTCTTGCGGTAACGATGTCCTTAACCAAATGATAGCCTTCATTAGCGCGTGTCTGGCCTCGTAAATTCTGAAATTCAATGAAATGCGAGCTGCCCCGGATTATCCGAAGCTCCAAGCTGTCGAAAATTGATTATAAGCTTGTGTATTTTTAACAATACAAACACTAGTCTTTGTTAGACTCCTTCTTTGAGAGATTGCAATAATCGATAAAGAATCGCCGAAATCAAAGGAGATAATCCGCCTCGCAATTACATTGCAGCAGTTACGAATCGCGCCTAGCCTTCCAAGTTAGTCAAGACTTAATTAAGTGAGAGCCGGTTATTACTAACGATCATAATTGTAATAGCGGCGATATAATGCAACAGCTACAAAATATTATTTTGCGTCACCATTCTATAAATTACCAACTTGAAATCTCATCTATTATCAGTCTTGTTCCATTTCAAGGGAAGAATGAAACACTTTGGTAATTCGTGAAGCTCAAGAATCATGATGAGTTGCGATTTCGCTAGACATACCTCTAAATCTTACCTGCGAAAAATATCACTCACTTTGCTGCAACAATAATGTAATTAAATTAAAAACAAAGTTTACGGAAAAAGAGCTTGAATATCTTGAATCATCAAAATTTTCTAATATTATTTCTAAATGTAATAAATAATTATGGGAGAATAAAGAGAAAAATATTAATTCTTCAACACTGAAAAAAAATTCTGGTTAAAAACGGACGAATCAGAAAATTTTGTAAGATTGATTAAATATTTTGGTTATTATAATACAACTCAATACTTTATAACTTATATTAATTACCTGAATATTTTATCAATCCTACAAGATTTTTCTGATTCATCCGTTTTTAACCAGAATTTTTTTCAGTGAATGTATTGAGAATTCTCATCATTCTTTTGCAAAAAAAAAACTCAGAAATGACAATTAATAGAAATGACTGATACAATAACATATAAGAATGCTAAGAAAATTATTACAAATTAAAGTTAATTTTTCTTCGAGGAAGGACATTTTCGTGACGGCAAAAAAAAAACAGATAAAGATAACGCCGATTCATTAGAAACGTTACCCATGTAATGTAAATTGTGCACTGTCACTCGGCGCAAGTGGAACACAACATTTATCTGTTTCAAGCCGATCTAATCATTATCAAAGCGCCATTAATTACGATGAATGGCACTGATTGATACATTCGCGCGGAAGAAGGAACACAGATTGGGCAGCGCGCCGCGCGATTCGCCACGGTGTCAGGCTGCGCGCAGCGCAGCCTTGTAACATAAATACGCGCAAATAACCCGATAAATCTCGGTACAGGCTCCTGCTCATCCTTCGGAGTCCTTGACACCGACGTAGTGTCACCGAGAGCCGCCGCGGAGGGAAACCGGAGAGTCGCCGTCCGAGACTCGTCGTGGAAGCGACCCGGATCAGCTTCGCGTCGTTTCCCAATACACGCGGCGATCCGCCGCGCGTCACTCTTCTCAATGACGTGTAGTCCCCCCCTAGAGAAGACGTTAATGATCCTTAGAAGTTATCGACCGCGAGAGGTTCCGCTCGGCTACCTTGACGAGCGTGGAAGACACTCTTTCTCAATAGTCTCGAGAGTTTCTGATTTGCGCGCCGCGCTGTTTCTTGACGCTGGTTCTTGAATTTTTCGCGTGCCGCGAGCTATATTACTTACCGCGTTACGGACGCGCCAGCGTTCGACGGCGACGTTGATCTTGAATATAAACTGTACAATGTGTAACATTCGCGACGCTGGTAATTTTCCCGCCATTCAGCACGAACAAAGAAATTGTAACGATTAATGTTGGGCAACTGTTCGACTGATGCGTGAAAGGTGCTCGCTGACCCAGATTAATAATCGCGATCCGAGCGATTTTCAACTAGCGGCTTAGTCGCGCTGACGTTTTCGCTCCTTGGAAGTGTCGGCTGTTCTCCGATGCAGCAACCGAATGAAATTAATTTGCCCGACGATCGCGATGTCTATCGTGAGATCGATAAAAGGTATCTTTTTATTGCGCGAGCGCCCGCGCGTACCCTGGTTACGGGGGAAAAAAAAAGAAACGTATATCGAGCGGATTAAAGTTATCCGTATGGTCATTCTTAATTAAAATAATTCGTGAAATTAATGTCAGTCGGCGATAATTACCAAACGCGTAATAATAACCAACGAGAAATCAGTTTTATTTCCCAATCCGAGTGTACTCCAGCAACCGGCAATTAATTCCCCCGTTACCATAGCGTGTTCTTAATCGCGGGGGACAAGGAGAGATCGTTACCGAGTGACAGTTTGCTAGTAATTAGCGGTATACACACGTCATACCGATGATATACGACAGGCATGAAAGTAAAAAGAAAGAGGATAATTATGATAATATTTATGATGTCGCACTGATAGCGAGAAATCCATATAATCCGCCAATTCCATCCGCATGCGGAACACGGAATAATCAGAAGACAAATAGATAACTACGCGAAACACATAAATATACACACATATAATGTTCTATCTAAGGGAGGATAATTATCGGCAACATGAAATTGGTTTTAAGCAGAGACGAATATATATGCACTGCAATTATTTGTCGTATTAATAATTATCCAAACGCGGTTATCACTGTGCGCAGTTAAAATACTTGCATTGCCTCGTAAAAATTTACGAGCGAATCATCCCCTAACGGGGCGCATTCCGAGCGCGTTACTCGACGGATTACGATGCGTCACGGTAATAGATGCTGCCGTTCCCGATGGGCACGAGGATTATTAGTTGTGCGCTTAACTGCCGAGCGACCAGTCGACGATATTTTGCCGTATCGCTCAAAAACGGGACGTAATGATGCACTTAAATGTAATCGAACGCTCGTGACGATCCCATCCGCGTACGTACATTTTTGTAAGCAAAGCATGTCAAGGAGATATGTACAAAACAGTTAGTGTACGAGCGTTATGGCATTTAACGCCTTTCAGAGGCGAGAGAGTTCTACACCTCTATATTTTATTGAAATTCTGATATCGAATAATGTAACTTACAATATGACGCACGGATCGATATTAAATTCGTTAATTAGAATTATTCATCGATATTTACGATGTATTCGGGGAAATGTAAATTTTATTTTGTCTTGTATTTCAAATAAGTTAATGATTTCTTGAGCGGGTCTTAAAGTCCTAGAAGATAATTTGTAAAATGTAAACAAGAACAGCATAAATATGGAATACGTTTCGATAAGCATCATGTTCTCCTAAATGCCCAACGGTATTTCATTTACTTTATTCTAAATGAAGTTCTCAAGTGCGCAAGATTGCTTCGACGATTTGATAATCGACACTTGTATTTTTTCTCAATTGAAATTCTAGTTATTAAGGCACGCGTAAAGGAAGAGTTGATTCATGCATTATAGGTCAATAAAGATTTTCATATAAGAAAACTTTTAAATTTATTTTGTTGTATTTTAAATTTATCTATTTATTGAGAAATAAAATAAGAAGAGAAATTCACGATATCAAAAATTCGAAGAATGAGAAATAATAAAACTATTACATCATGTATATCTTTTTACATCATTATTTATCATAATTTTAATCAGGAATGTTGTATCGGAATTGCGATAAATTATCGTCTTCTGTAAGAATTCCCGAATGATCTAAAGCTGAAAATATTTAGGCCTCAAAATGTAACTGCCGCAGATATACCTGTGTTGTTGATCAAAGGTTAAAAGTCTCGCGACGTAGTTATTCCTGAATCCTAACGGTTTGTCACAGAAAGTTCACGGCTCTTTTGTTTTTAATAAAACTTGTTTTGTAAAACATTGTTTTAATAAAACATTTTCATCATATTTAAGGATTTAAAGTGCAATTTATTTAACATCCTGTGTTGAACTTTTTATACAGAGAAACATATTATAATGTATCAATCTTCATATATCTGTCTAGAATTTAATTAACACTGATTCTTGCTAGATAGAGTCATTAAGGAAACGGTTGCTAAATGTTTTTTATTTTAGAATATAATTAGGTAATGTTTGTAACCTTTGAAAATAAACGGAAACGTCAGTTTTTGATAATAATCTACAATTTTCATCACTGCTAGACCTTTTATAACCGTATTTTTTCATATCCGCCCGCTTTCAAATAAGCGAAGCTGATTAAGTGCGAGATCTGTAAAGTTGACACTCTGAAATGAAATGTGTTTGAAATGTGAACTTTTACAAAATTGGTATAGCATTTAAAAATGTGAATTTTACAAAATTGGTATAACATTTAAATATTCACAATTTGTCTATAAATAATCGTTTTTCATTCATTTTATAACAAAAATAAAAATGTAAAAAATGTCATCATCATCACCAGATGAAAAAATGCGTTCAGTATAATTTTTATAAAAAGTTAACAATAGGTACTCGCTCACAATTTGAGAACAATGGGTCATCGACGGTGCAGCTTTTGCACAAGCCTAGTTAATGGGGTTGCGATCGCTCGCGCAGTTTTCGCGTAGTTTATAGCAGGCTGTACCCGCGGGTGGTCCTTTAACAAAGGACCGGAAAAGGAATTCTTCTCGATTCTAAGCGCCGATAACTCGAATACTCCCGCGAACTCATTTCTATTCATGCTACCGTGGTATTTCTCTATGTATCGCAGCGTGCATGCACTCACTTTTACCCTCACAGAATGTAATATCAAACGATCAAGTGAGGTAGTTATTACAAACTATGGTTAAAGAGTATTACAAACTATGGTTAAAGAGTGCTACCAAATTTATATATAATACCTACTTACTTGTTAATCATTATTTTAAGACTAATGTTTAGCTTACTGATTAATAATTAACAGCTTAATTAATTGCACGAGATGCACTCGTAATTACATATCAAGCCCGTCAAATTATAGCTTTCGTTGAGCAAGTTACGTAAGTAGAAACGTAAAAGACCGACAGAATCGCGAACATTTTTTTCAGCGCTGCAAGATCGATGCTTCGCATTGATTGCTTAAGCGACATGAGAGATTCGCGCCGGCGGTCGAGGGTGCCGTGTGCATTTCACTTCCCTTTTCGACTTAGCGTCTCGGAGCGCCCTATCTCTCCGCCGGGTCCTTCTCCATCTCTCGATTTCACTTTTGGCGGTCGCGGCGCACCAGTCCTCTCCCCCTCCCCTCCCCGCGCACGTATCCCGCGTTCCTTCGCCCGGTCTCTCCTTCTCTCGGTAATTGCGCAAGCGGCGCATATGCGAGCACCGGCAGCGCGCGCGATGATGATGACGATTTTACCGCGCGCCTCGCGGCGCGGCGTCCAACCCGGGCCGCGCGCCTCCAAACGAGAAGGACCATTACACCGGGGCGCAATTTGCAGAAGGTGCACTCGCCGCGAATCCGCGAAAGTGGAGCGATTGTTACTACCGTCCGTTCGTCTAGGCGGCGACGCAATTCTCCACGTGCGCGGGATTAGCCGATATTTCGATCGCCCGGCGATGAAAAACTTTGGACTCTCCCGCGTGTGAAAACCTCGATCGGCCCGACCTCGCGCATTAACGTCATATTGCGTTATTCATACGGGCCCGCGGTTGCGCAACGTTTACGAGCGCTGAAGATAACACTTGTTCCGTCCCGTTCGTGTTTCTTCACGCGCGATACTTGAAATCTTCATAGCGGCGTAGCTATAATGAACAGGAGCAGCTGTTTCGCAAGGCAGGCTCCTCGTATAAATATTGGTGAAAAGTTTGACAGGGAGCATCTGCCGGCCGAATCGCGCATGATTGCTGTCTACGGCTCGAGCTAGCCGCCGACTAAGCGCGCGTAATTGATACGCGGGATAAAGTCATCCAAAACGAACAAGTCGGTAATCAGTGGCCATCTACGGTTAGGTATGTTGACGCGAAATTATGTGCGATTACAACATTTGCGCTTTCTCAAACTGGAGTAGCGAGAGAAAGAGAGAGGGAGAGCACGGTCTTATTACTGCCTTATGCATACAGGACAAAGTGCTTATTTACATACTCTCGCTCTCGCCTTTGTTGCCTCTCGCGATCACGCATTAAGCGTTATCCGCCCGATAATGTAACTGATCTGTCGCAACTCACGAATTTCTGTTTGCGTGAATAATTTTTCGTGAAATATCAAGAAAATACCACGTCTGTCGAAACCGCTCCTGCCCGTCCGCACTTCGTCAAGGATCGTGTTGACTAGCAGAGGGAAATTATTCAGCGATGACGTATTTAATCGTTTGCTTTAAATACGATTTGATATGATTGACATGCTAATGTCGGATTTCAGGTTAAAATTTGCATATTGCCATCAATTATGTAGGTCGTTCAAATCGTTTGATTTTTACCATTTAAGGAAACATTACGTATGATCGTGAAATTCCCCAATTTAGAGGTAAACAGTCGTCAATTATCTAAATCGTAAATTAGGAAACGGCCCAATGTGCGGTTGGTGGTTACAGGGTACCGTCCTTCTGAAACGGGCAATATTATTTACGTCTTCGTCGTCGTTTTATTTTTCTTCTCTGACATAAGATGACTGTTTACGCCACTGACATCGGCGCTGGTGCCGGTGGCGAATCAAGGGGACGGGGAGGGGAATCGCGAGGACGCGAAAAGCGCGAGAAGCAGTCACGACGGGAGAGGAGGTGGACCGATGGAGGTGGAGAGGAGACCGCGGGAGTGAGAAACGGACGAGAGGCAAGGCCGTTCTTTGACCCGAAACGTGGTCAGCTCGGCGCCAATTTTTCGGGAGGAACCGGTCTCACCCGGCCCCCTGGAATTCTGACCGGCGCGGCGCGCTGTCGGAGCGCGATTTCGCCGAGAAGACCGAGGGCGACACGTTGTTGGTACCATCATGGTAGCGGGGCCGCACCTGCCTCTCCCCGGCGACGATGTATCGCGCCTGAGTGTCGCGACGAAATCCTGAACAATTAATATGGAAAGAACTCTACCTCGCGCGCCTCCCCAATAATCGCCGATAACAATTATCAAGAATCATATAGAAAAAAAATGAAAAGAGATCAATTTAACAGCCCGATATTTGCTTTTATCTCTTTTTTTTTTATTTTCATGCGTCATGGAATATTCCCAGAGTAATTTACGAGAATCGAGACTTTAAATTGGTCAAATAAAATGGAGAAAGTACACACTGAGAGAAAAATATAGTTACTTTTGAACCCAATCACAATTTTATAATATTTCTAATGATAAATATGATTAACTTAACTATTATATATCATAATTATCATTAGAAATACTATAAAATTGTAATTGGGTCCAAAAGTAATTATATTTTTCTTTCAGTGCACTATCACGTGATATTTCTTTCCAATAATAAACTATATAATATGATAATAACGCAAACAGATGTATATGTAGCAAGATGATTATTGCTCAATATAATTCGGATATATCTATTATCTAATCTTAACAGATACCTCTGGTGACGCTTTATTCTTCACGATCTCGCGTAGATATGAATTGTGCGTTATATCCGTTCGTTTATAAATGTAAATATATTAATGATTGAAGTAAAGTAACGTTCGACCTACATTAGCCCCGATTCCAGATTGTGGCGTGAAGAAATATTTACCTACGGCCTCCCGCCTCGCCGGTTTACTCCTCACCGCGACCTGAATTCCGCATCTACCGACTGTAACAATTTTTACCTTAACGCCCCTGATGGTACTCTTGCTTCGGGAAGCGCGCATCCATTGTCGGCGCTTATTATCGCGACGGCAACTTCTCCGTTTTAATCTCAGCAAGCGGCAAGCGACGTCTTTTGCAACACGTCTTTTCATACGTACGTATAAATTACCCGTCGCGTTTTCGCGCGTATTAACGTCTATTGCGCACCCTATCACGTCTCTCCTTCCCCGCCCCTGGGCCGCCGATCGTTGCGAATTGCACAAAATCAGCGGCCGGGAATCCTAATCCTCTCCTTAAGCCGGATGCACGTTCGCGAGGCGCCGATTTATCTGTGCCTCGCATCTCTCTCCTTTTGCCTCCTCTCTCACGCGTGCGCGCGCGCGCGATCTGCATCTCTCCTCCATTCGGGTCCGTTTCTTCGCGTGCACAGAACGATGTGCACACGTGCACGTGCTTTCGTAGAAATACACCTGTATACTTGCGCGCGCCTCAGCGCGCTCGATGAGAGAAACTCATCGATCTTCTCGCGATCCTTTCGATCGCGTTGATTGTTACTCCTTGGCTTCGTTTTATCATGTATATTATATATTGGCGAAATGCTGAATAAATCTACCGCGTACGCAATATTTTTACTTTCATGTAATTTGTATGTAATATCATGCAATATACATAAAAACATTATATATTGTATCATATATATGTATATCACTGAGAGAAAAATATAGTTACTTTTGGCCTCAATCATAATTTTATAACATTTCTAACAATAAATATAATTAACTTAACTATATGCATCATTATGTTAACCATAATCATCGTAATTAGAAATATTACAAAATTATGGTTTAGGGCTTAGGCCAAAAGTAACTATATTTTTCTCTCAATGTATCATAATTTATTAACATAAACAAATTTTCAATTTTTTTATTTTCTATTTTTTTATAAGCTATTACAAATAACGCTTTTTATGTGCTTTATGTCTGAAATAAAATCTTGCACTTATTTTTCCTATGTGAATACGTATCAACTTTTACACTGAAAGAAAAATATGATTACTTTTGGATCCAACTACAATTTTATAGTATTTCTAATAATAATTATTAACATAATGATGCATATAGTTAAGTTAATCATATTTATTGTTAGAAATAGTATGAAATTGTGGTCGTGTCCAAAAGTAACTATATTTTTCTCTCAGTGTACAAATGTGCTCTTTATGTCTGTAATAAAACGTTGCACTATTATTTTTTCTATGTGAATGCGTATCAACTATTTGATTACAGTTATCGATTATTATAGAAGTATGTTGCTAATGTAGTTAAGCTACCGTTTGGATTCATCTACCGGAAGTCATAAATTATATTTTTATCTGTGCCGCGCCGCTTTATGTCTCATCGTTAAAAGACCGATTAGCGATAACAGTGTTTGATTTTTGCAAAAACGCGCATTAAATAAAACGGCTGTCAAGGGATAATTATATCCTCTGCCGTAACAGGCTGCAACTGATTATGAAAAACGGCGAGACGGCGTTCGTATGGATAATTGCTAATTTAAATATCAGATTTTGTAGCGTTAATAACGACGTGAGAAACATCTTGCATTAAACGCGCCCGATACACGTTACTTACAAAATACGGGATCGTTACGACAATTTTTTTTCACGTGAACCGAAAAGACATATTTTTTAAGAAAAATTTCCGCGAGAACTTTCAATTTAACATTAATTAAACATTCTGGAATAATTTTGTGGTTTGAGGATAATTTCTATCATGTAAAACCGCGGACTGATTCAACATTAAACGGCACACGCTTATTTGTCTTTTATCAGACAAGTCACTTGTTCATCTGCCCGTTATCATCGCCATGAATATTTAACGCTGACTTTGAAGCTTCACGTAGAATCAATTACTGCATGCACACGTTATTACTTTATTTCACTCGTACACTTGACGCTAGAGTGAACATGAATCAATCTTTATTCACGCTAATAGGTATAAATGGAATCCATCAATACAAATGGCCATTTTTATACAGATTATTCTTCTCGTCTTTCCTTTGATGTTCCATTACCGTTTCGTAACATTTTTATCGCTCGAAATCACAGCAATTCGTTACGCTTCAATAATTTTATTCCGATATATTCAATATTATTTATTTTCTATATTTTTTTACGAAATGAATTTAAAGATGGCTACAAAGTAATCTTAATGTCCAATCGATAAGCAAAACTGTGTCCTTTTTTTTAATAATGTAATTTATCGAATTTTTGTACTCTTTTATATAATTTTTATATATCACAGTATTTAACATTAAGATGTAGGGACGTTCTGTTCCTATTAGTAATATAGACGAACGTATGTCACAAATTGGAACAACTCCAAATTCACGTGTTACTAAATAATACATAAGTAACATTCATAAAAATGTAATAAAGTAACTAAAAATTTTAAAAAAGTTAAAATATAATTTTAATGGAATCCTAAATATCTCAATTTTCCAGTAAAATTAATTTTATGTACTTAATTTGCCACGCGTATTGTATGTTTATTAACATCAATTTTTATTTTTACGACGTATGAAACTTTATCCCTGACGATGTAACCCGGGTAAATTAATTTACCTTGCACGTCTTTGTTAGAAATTACAGTGAAATCAAAAGAAGAGGACGAAGGGTCGGTTCTTTAATTAAAGACGGGACGTACAAAACAACCTAAAACATAAAAGCGTACAAGTGTTCTCGATCTTTGTCACGAAGAGTGGCTGCAACGTTTGCCTAACGTTTTACCAAACTATTTTTTTTTGCACTTATTAAAGTAGTAGTATGCCAACCTTGCTCAGGCATATTTTCGCTTGCGTTTCGTCCTTGGTGCCTTGAGGAGACGTCGTATTCATTAGTCGAGTCTCTCTATAATTGTCCATCGCTTGCGATTAATTTTATTTTGTCGCCGACGTACTACCGGGAATTCACAGACGGAAAACTTCTTCGTCGCGTATATCCTGTGACGTCGAATCGCAATTACATTTCTTCATTCGCGTCGCGAGATCCGGCGCGTGGAAAGGCGGTGCGCGTTATTCGACACCGTGAGTAAGGAGCGAACTATTCGATTACGCAAACGTGTAAAACGTAGCCGATTCCTCGGGTATCAAGGATTTCGACGCAGCGCCGAAATAAATCGGTTATCGAGGCGACGCGCCTCGGCCGAAGTCAAACAGCCTTCAGAGTCACGCTCCGTCCGAGAGACGCGAGGTGATAAATCGAATGCCGAAATCCCGAAACGGAGTCCCTCGCCGTCACTTCGAGACTATGAATTCGTATAATGTGCAATCTCCATTGCCATTTTTAAAGCCTTTGTATACTCGGGGGGAAAAAAGAATCTTACGCGCGGGATCCCGAGACGCGGCCGCGCGACGACGACGGCAGGAACGGGTTTCGCAAGTTCTCCGCCGCAAGTCCGCGAGCGGCGTCGATACGACACGCGTCTATTTTATGCGGGTGCCAGGTTGAAACGGCAACGGAACGCGCGGACAATGAGCTAACGATATTTTTTGTCGTGCCCGGAGAATTTGTATCTTAATGCGATCTTTCAGAGTCGATCGGAGTAAAATACGAGCGAGAGTAAATCCGGTATCTCTCTTCACCGAGATTTTTCGAAGCGATCTTATTTGAACGCGCCTTTAATCTTTATTACGTACAATCAGAGATAATTCTTTACTCGGCGAAAAGCCCTGAGAACAAGCTGCGTCAATACGGCTGTAATTACGAATTCGTAAGAACAGCTGATCCTTGCACGCCAGTTTTGAAGCTATAGAAAGCTAGCCGCGCTCATGTGATTTGATAGCGTATGTGATTTGACGGCAACAACATCGATTCGATCGCGGTAGAGGCCGATGTATCGGCATAAGAAAATAATATTGCTTTAGAGCATTTTTTCAGAAAATATTGCCAAATAATAGCCAAAGAAGAAACGCCGTATGTATATCTCTTCGCGATTGCGAAAAACAAATAGCAACGTGAATTCCTAATTATAGCGCGTGAATCGACCTGACAGCGGGGATCCCGCGAACATCTCGAAGACTGTTAAAGCGTACACATCGCCAGTCTACTTGGGGCAGACCTCGGCGAAGTGAGCAGTCTCACCGCCGTTTTTATAATGATATTCCATTTTGTTAACGTCGGGCGCAAAGTCGGTAGCCATGATCCGTTTCCACGCACCGGTGCACCCGGCTCCGCCGCCACGTCGTCGTTCTGGAAACCCAAGAACGAGCGGCTGCGAGATGAGTCGGATAATCGCGGTGCGGCGCGAGTGTTCTCATTGCGGGAGAACGGATGTATCGTAAAATATCGCAATAAGCAGAAATAGGGACAAACTGTATACTCTCGCGTAATAGTCCAAAAAGCTAATTATGGAATTCGAAAGATCGAGTGACTGGTTACGCGGCCGCGAAGCAGCGGCGTGAAAATTACGTAAATGCATGAAGACCTTACCTTGTCACCCGAGTGGCGGCGAATCGATAAATTTCGAGAGAAGGTTCAGGATAATGCAGCGGGATTTGCATGCGTAATAAACTTAAGCGGCTTGAATTGTTTACCCGTCACAAATTGGAAATGAAATATAGAGACGCGCGCGTGGAAACCACTCACGGCGGTATATGAATATGTTAATGAATATTACTATTCACTTTATTATAATTCACGTCGGGCTGAAAGTCCGAGCGGATATGCGCGACACTGTCCGCGATAAGCTAATTGAATTAGAAATTCAAGATCATAACGTGTTTCCAATAAGTTGCATGTGTGTTACGCGGTAATAAGTATTTTAATGAATATAAAATTACCGGCTATTACGGTACTCATTGACTTGACGGTGAGTCGATGGTTGTGCGAACAGATGACTCGGTGGAAAAGCGATTGTCCGACACTCCAGATTCGAACGCTTTCGCATAAAGCGACCGTTCACGCTCGTGATCGGTCTACTCTTGACCCTTTTGAACTCGGCAATGACCCAAAGCCGAGATCTGATCCGCATGCCGCCCGCCATCAATTAAAGCGGGCACTCTTCGTGGTTAACGAGGTGTATCCCAGGAATGCCGAACCTCTGCCATTTCGCCTCGTGAATCATTACAATGCACCTTTCATCTTCCAGTTCGCGCTCGAGAGAGTCGAATAACCCCCACGAATCTTCCGAACGTTCAAGGCTTCCCTTCTTGAGGCCATTACGATTTTTCGTTTCCGAAATCCGGGCCCGAGGCCGCGAAACTGCGATTCGGATCACAATGATCTGCAACGAAGATCGTAATCGTAGAAGAACAAAATGCGCGCCCGTGTCGAACAAGCACTGGGAACAATTCTCACCCTTCCCATCGGTTCATCCATTCTCTCTTTATTTGGACATACCAACTATCTATGAGAGTCTACAGAGTTTTTGCGTATCATTGCATCAAGATGCGAAATAATTGATACGAAAATTAATTCATTACACTGGAAGAAAAATATAATCACTTTTGGAGCCAACTACAATTTTATAGTATTTCTAATGATAATTATGGTTTATAGTGATATATATATAGTTAAGTTAATCATATTTATTGTTAGAACTTATAAAATTATGGTTGGGTCCAAAAGTATAATTGTATTTTTTCTCAGTGTATATTGATTACAAGATAGAAAAGGATTTTAAGAATAGAAAAATATATATGTATATAAAATCAAAGCAATTAAACTTGCTGGAATTACAATGTGCATTTTTTTTTAATACTTGAGATTTTTTTACTTTTGTTGTATAATATGTAGATAATCTAATTTTCCCTTTTCATTTTTTCTGCAACACACGTATATATAGTGTTACATATTTATATAATAAAAACGAGAATTACATTAATCGTTCTAGTGTTAAATAAAACACTTTCCTTTTTTGTTTTTATGATACGACGAATAAGTTTCAACGAGAAAGAGAGAGAGAGATTTCTTTTCATACGTGTTTCGTAACCGCCACATGTGAATGAACGCATTCAAAGGAACATGTAAACCCACAAATTATGCTTTTTTTTTTACAGATTAAGGTGCCGTTAAAGGTAAACTTTTCGGTCAGACCTAGAGATGTGGTCGTGTCGATCGTAAAGAAACATCTGAGCTGCGGACTGAAAGGTCATCCGCCGATTCTTGCCGGGGATTTCCCGCACGAGGTCAAACTCGAGGAATCTACTTGGGTAATTGAGGACGGAAAAATATTGCTAATTAATCTGGAAAAGGTGAGTCGTGGGCACATTAACAGGCGCGATGCCGTCCGCACCCGCCTGTGACATTTTTTCGCGGCCTCGCTGATCTTCGGCCTTGCCGGAACGGTGATTCTGCCGGTTCTAAGATCGTCCAGTCGCAGAGATTTAAGATATGCGTGACCGATCGCCAATGAATCGACGGACCGATCCATCGTATGTCCTTCGATATGTGAATTACGGCTTTACGGGTTTAATTAAACATTTATCCAATTAATTTTGATTGTCAATTTCTGTCATGTAAACATTCTGCTTGTCGTTACCCAGAATTTCATCTCATGAAACAGTATATTATAATTAATACATATGCGATATATATTACGATGGAATTATCTCCAATAATTTAATTTTAATTTTCGATAATATAAAGGATGAAAATGTCGATATACATTAAAAAAATAGACAAAATCAAGGTACTGTTGACAGTATAATATATGTACATCGATTATACCTTAATTTTATTAATAATAATAGTAATCCTTAAACGGTCATTCTGGATCTTTTTTGCATAATAATTTCTTCAAGTACATTTTTTACTCAGCCGACTACGCACCGTTAAATACCGGTTTTTAAAAGCATTTTCGTATTAAATTAGAATAGTAATAGTAAAAAATTAGAATAGTACAATCCCAAATTAAATTTGGAAATTACACAAATAATTACATATTGGTATTGTAATTATTCAATTTGATTTTCAAATTTAATTTAGAATTCTACTATTCTAGCTTTAGCTTGAGACTGCGTTTAAAGACTGGTATTTAACGACGCGTAGTCAGCTGAGCGAAAAACGTATTCGAAGAAATTATTATGTAAAAAAAATCCCAGTACAACCGTTTAAGGCTTCTTATTGTTATTAATTAATTTAGTTATATAATGGTCTAATTTAATTATTAATTTATATTGATTAATTTTATTAATTTGTAGCATTGATAACATAATAATTCTT
>JAJVSH010000025.1:1534329-1556969 GCA_021460005.1 Tetramorium alpestre
ACTATAATAATAATTCTTTATATATATAATTAACAACGAAACTGACGTGTGCTGATTGCAGGTGAATAAGATGCAATGGTGGGCACATGTTATAACAAGCGAGCCGGAAATCAGCACGAAGAAAGTAAATCCCGAACCTAGTAAACTCTCTGATCTCGACGGAGAGACGAGAGGTCTCGTGGAGAAAATGATGTACGATCAGAGGCAGAAAGAACTAGGACTTCCGACATCCGATGAACAAAAGAAGCAGGACGTTATCAAAAAGTAAGAATATCTCGTCGACATTCTCTCCTGTATTATACATTAATGCTATATCGACTTAACTGTTGAATTTTTCCAGGTTCATGCAGCAACATCCCGAAATGGATTTCTCGAAATGTAAATTTAATTAAATTAATTGTATAACACGCTTAATGATATTCCGGTACTACATATTGATACTTTGAAAAACATTTTGCTTTTCATTATTATAATATAATATGTGATCTTCTATACTCGACGCTCCCGCGTCGTTGAAGAGGAAAGTCCGTGCGACTGTAAAGGTGGCAGCACAATGTTAGACTATGATGCTGTATACAGAATTCTGCTAACGCGACTGAAATGTTTTTCAATTAATCTCTCATTTTCTTCATCTTTTTTTACATTCTTGCTTTTCCTTTTACGGAAAACCAAGTCTCGCACAGTTATGTTTAATTTCTGAATTCGCTTCTCTTATCTATCAAGTTTATTCAGTAAAAAAAAAGATAGATTAGAATTGTATGAAAAAGATAATAAAAATCGTATAACTGTTTTTTTTTTTATTAATGTGTCATTTTAGTGTGTACTTACCTATATATATATCCAAAGGTAAGTAATAGATCTTTTTCAGTGTCATATAAAATTATTTTAACGTTGACAATCACTTTAAAGAGAACATTTTTTAATTGGCTGTGTAATTTGTGCCTACTAAGGGACTCCTAAAATTAGGGGGAGGTTTTTCTTTTTGTAAAAAAGTTCCTGGGAAGGATAGGCACAGTTTTTCTTTTTTTTTTGTAAATCTTTGATAAAATCGAAGTATATGTAAGACAAAAATCACAAACTCGCTGACTACAAATCGATCGCTTGCACAATAAGCCCCTTCACCGCCAGGATAAAGAAAAATATAAACACGTGTAATCGATTGCGGTAATTTCTGCGAAAATTATATTTTTCACTCTTTGATTCCTTATATAAAACGATACAAACATATTTTTGAAGAAAGTGAAATGTGCGATATAGTAACAAGTTGCAGCATTATTAACTTTATATTTAGTGCTTTCAAACGCATTGCTCTGTATTTTTTTTATCTTATCGATACACAACGTGAAATTTGCTCGTTTATGCGTAAACGCTAATTACAGTTATTATACAGTTAGAATACGCCCTCCATTTCCTAAGTGTAATCGTCCATCTGCTTCATCACCTTCGTAATCCAGCGCACGTAATTGGATAGTCTGGCGTATATCCCGAATTTGCCGCGTTTGCCGCAACCTTCACCGAAACTAGTGATCCCAAAAATTGTCCACGGATGATCTGGTTTCCGGGGATCTCGACAGAGCAGAGGTCCTCCGCTGTCGCCCGCACAAGAATCCATTTTCCCACGGAGATAACCCGCGCAGAACATGTTATCCGTGATTCTATAATCCACGTAGACTTCTCGGCAGGTCTCGGAGGACACTATTGGAACCTAGAATTTAACATTTATGTAATTTGTTTAAAGTATGAGAAGAGGTACAGTGATTGATAAAGGCAGAGTAATTGACACCCTGTTATATTTTTGCTCATAGCAGACTAACTTCTTTAGTACCTGGAAATTAATCGTGCGATGAGTAGTTAATTTACTATGTGTAAAAATATAACAGGATGTCAATCACTTTGCCCCTGTCAATCACTGTACCTCTTCCTCTACACTGTTGCTATTATGTGCGCATTATTACATTATTAAATAATTAAATTTTGTAAATTGTATACTTTAACTTCGTGTAGTACATCCGTTCCGAAATCATCCGTCACGCTGGACTTGCCCCAGCCGATAATGGTGCACAACTGCTTCGTAGGTAAGGGCTGCTTTGGTGCAGGCAGACACGCGATTCCCCTCGAAGGAGACGGGGTCAAGGTAACTGGTAAACGAAGTAGAGCCACGTCGTTATCAACGGTATCAGCGTCGTACTCCGGGTGGATGGTTACCGAGTCCACCTACGCGGTCATAGAATTAATCAGCGGCGTGAATGAAACTGTCGAGCTAGCTCTTGAATGCGACACGTACCCTAAGCTCTAATTCCGTGCCTTCTTTCACCGTTAAATCGTGCTCTCCAATGCGAACGTAGAGGCGTTTTCTAATGCAGTGTGCGGCGGTTAATACCCACCTTGGGGATACCAGGGTTCCACCGCAAAAGGCTTCCTGAGAAGAGGAAAACAATTAATTTGTTTTCTTGTCCTGGATAATTTGTAGGCATATTTGGATTTCTGTTGTTTTCTGTTTATAAGCGTCTGAGATTTATCGTCATGTGAACATACTCGAAATCGATTTAACACGGCCACTTGCCATGGCCAGCTCCCAGGTGCAGTCGGACGACCGCCGATGATTCGCGTAAAGTACGATAATCTAGATCCTTTGTGAGTGTTGGTCACGCCGCATTTCCACACGTTTGAAGTTTTCTCTGGCGCGAAGCTATCCACGGTGTTAGGATTGAGTTCGAACTCGTCCAATACTAAATCTAGAAAAATTGGCTACTTATTTTTTCTTATAAAGTCCTGTGCACAATAAAGAAAAGATATTAAGAATAGGAATAAGTATTAAATACAAAGCCTTGGTTTTATAATGCTTAGTATTCCTATTCTTAATTTTTTTCTATTCACTCAAAAAAATAATTTTTATATACGTAGAATACTCTAAATCTTAGAAAATTTTATTCTTATATGGACCTCAAAAGGATTCCTCTGAAATAAGGAGAAAAATATTTTTCACTTTGTTGAAAGAGGAATATGTTTGAAATAAAACAAATGTTTGCAGTAAAACAGTAAGTTTAGAATATGAGATTATAGGAAAAATGAAGTTTGAATGTAAAATACTTTTTTTTTTTAGTGTTGTATGCAGGGGTTTAGTATTTTCGATATCCAATATTGAGATTTAGGGATGGATATTTACCATCGCCGTCTTCTTCATGGCTACCACGAATCTTCCGATGGATCCATCTTTGGCAAAAGCTACCTTCGACGTAGCAGTAGGCGCTCTCGCGTATCACGTCGCGCCCGCAGATGCCCGGCTTTCTGCACCACCTGATCAGAACGAATGGATAATATACACGTGTGTCATAATGTTCATTACATAATCTATGAATTTCTGTAATACCTGTGACGCTGAGTCGTGCACAGTCTCGTGCAAGGTGACCATTTGCTCCACTTTCCGTAATGCTTTCCGGAGTGTTCCTTGGAGTTTTTGCCTTTTCGCTTTCCATGCCTAGGCTCTGCCTCTTTAGGTACCTAGAAACGCGCGCGTATGTTAGTAATAGAAAATCGGACTTACTTGCTCGTATATCGCGACTTACTTGAACTATGTGAAACCTTTCGTTTCTTCGTCGGTGTCCCCGGCGTTGGCGTTGTTTGCATCGCCTTCGACGACCTTCTCTATTGTGTTCGCAACCACGTTCTTCCTGTGTAACATAACAGACTATTAATCGAAAATCATTTATGATAGCGCGTAGTTATGTACTTTGCATACTTACCCTAAGTACAGTGGTCCCGCAATCTTTTTTCGATCGGCACTTCCTGACACGGTTTTGCGTACAGTGTCGATCGCACACCGACCATTCGCTCCAGCTTGTGAAGTGCGACTGCTTTGTCGCTCCTGTATTAAAGTATCGACGTGTGAGGATACAGATTGGAAATATATAAAAGGTATACAAAGTTGAGAAATATCGAAAGATAATACTTTTTCAATCAGAAAATTGATGGTAAAGCATATACAGTGGCGCACATACACTTACTGTTCTTTGGCAAACGCTCTATGGCAGACGGCTGGTTAGTCGAATGGACGCAGCTTACATTGTTTTTAACTCCAAACACGAACGTCTTGTTCTCATTCTAGAATTTTTAAATATAATTAACAATATAGTACGTTTTAACAATAATCTCTAGGTTTTTTTATCATTAAATCAAAATTCTCTTTTATAATATTACAGAATAGATTCTTCAATTTATTTCAAGTGTTCTCGTTGCGATATTTAATCAACATATCGTTCTATAATATACGACTAAAAATCAATAGCTTTTAGAGCCAGAGCTGGGTTTTGTCTACTCAAAATTATTATAACTAAATATACATAAATTTACAAACATTATATACATAAATTTATTAGAAAGTTTCCTATCTGGGAATGTAAAATTAAAAGATAACAATATTATATAATAATACTATGATAATATTATAGAATACTATGATACTGTCATTTCGTGAAATGATAAACGCGTATTTTTTAAGTTGATCTTAGGCTCTAAAAGCTATTGATTTTTAATGTATTAGTTAATTGTATTAATTAAATTATTATATTAGTTAATAAAAGAGCCAAGTATTTAGTTTAATTCTCTTCTTAGTTAATATCATTGTATATTACGAACTTTGAAATTTATTAAACTGTTTGTCTGTTATTAATATAATGAATTGATAGGTTGTAATTATTTCGCGTTTTTGACCTTGCTGAAAAGATTAGTATCAGCGAAAACGTCACGTCGCATTATCTCGTCACTTGACACGTCTCTGTGTCGACGGTGGCTGCATGCGATACGATTACCTTAAAATGCTCTAAAATCATTTGTCCTAGACCGAAAGACTTAATAGATACGGCCTGGCCAGCACTCTGCTGGTTCTATCATTTATGCGCCAAGGCTGTAACGCCCAAGTCGCGACATTAAACTCAATTTGCCCGCTAGTAATGGCATCGCGACGTAATCGCCGTCGGCGCTAATCATGCGTTACACGATGTCACCGTGTCGACAGAGTACGTAGGCATATAAAATTACTGTCATTTCGCCGTCGCGCCTTCTTGAAGCTCCTCGAAATCTACGCTCGCACTGAAATTTCGAGCGAAATAGCTCGCCCGCCAGTCGCGATGATTCAATAATACTTAGTTTATGAATTCAGGCGCGATCAAAATAGTTGACACATTGTTTCAGCAGCCTACTGCTTATTATTCGTAATAATGACGTAAAATTTGATTATCTAATCCAGACTGATTTCTTTGAAGAAGTCTCGTGTTGAATTTGTAACAGGAAGAGAAAAAATATTTTATATTGATATATATTCCATTTAGTTCAAAGCTTAATTAAACTGTTTTTAACAGTCCTTGTTAATAATATATTTTTTAAAGATTGTATATTATGGACGTGATATGAATCAAGAATAAATATTAATCTTAAATTTTCATTTTATGTTGTATAAGAATCTTAAACACAGAAAAATGTTAATAGATTTCGAAGAAAATTGACAACATAAATATATTAATTTGATAAATCTGCAAATTAGTCGAATTTTTACTAAATGTAATATTTTAACAAGCTATAATGAGAGAAAGAAAGAGAGAGAGAGAGAGGGATACACTTATAGATAGTTTCCAAGAAGTTTTCTTTAAGTAAAATATATGATCATAATTAAATATTCATTTTCAACTTCTAATTGTTGTGAATTATTTTTCGATATTTAAAAACCGAGACAGGCATGATTTCTGGCTGCGTATCTTGAAAACGGTTGCAGCTTGAAATTAATGCTGTCGTGTCCAGCTGCGAATTTTTGTGAATGCGCAAGAACGTTTTCAGTTAAATTCTCAGACTGTTCGTCCAATGCATTAATTAGCCAAAACGATGATATGCAAACACATATGCGATTGCGACCGCGGATGAATCTTTAACAACTGGAATGCCAGAATATTTCGAGGATTCCGAAACGATTATCGATTATTGAATTAATTTCATGTATGTATTTCGGGACACCGCCCACGAGTTGAATATTATCGAAAGGTTAATGGAATTACACGTGTATCCAAACCGGATTTCTCGACTGTGCCGTGAATATTTAATTAGCACCAATCATACGTAACAAAGCAATATACCAATGTAGATACATATATCGAAAATAATATTTTATCTGCTAATAATTTCGAAATTATTTAATAAATCAAAGGCGGTGATGACCCATTAATACGGAATTGCTGAACGCAAGATAGAAAAACGCTAAATGGAAGAAAAGACGAGATCTCGAAAAGGGCAACAAATAGAGTAAGAAAAATTTGTATGCGGCAAGGTTAGCGTGTCCAAACTAGGCTGAGAGACGTGCGGTACCTTGCATCTCGGTGATGATCCCGCAAAAAGTTTGTGCCGCTAAAAGGGAAGACAATTCCGCGGGGGTAAAGTCGAAGAGCATGTTACTTGTTGCCGACGCGACTTCCACTGTCAGAAAAATTCTTCATGAGGTCTATGCGAAAACGGCGAAAATCGAGAAATCTTCATCTACATCCAGAAAAAAATCAATTTTGCTAAATAATTTAGCTTGTGTAGTTTAATTAGTCAATCAAATTTTAAAATTTTCTTTTTGTTCTTCTTTTGATCTCCCAATTTTTGGTAACAATATTTATTTGAGATAATAATATAATATTTTTACATCTATTTCTTGTTATTTTCTTTTACATCTTTACGTTTTTTCCATGAAAGAAAATAATTCACCATAGATCTATTTGTCCGATGTAAATAAAATGAAATCGTGATTCTAACGTATCTAAAATACATTACGATGCGGGATAATGAAAATGAAAAAGAAAATCAGAGAATGGAAAAATGAGCGAATGTAAGCTATGGTTAAGAACAATGGCGCATTCGAGATATGGCAGATGTAATTCAAGATCGTCGTTTAACCCAATCTGGATCGTGAATGCACGAAGAAACGTGATGCAGGCCATTTTGGATGGTAGACGAAGAAAGGTTCGGAAGCAACTCACGAGCTAACGCCTGAGCTATACCTTAGATGGTATCGTAGCCGGTCTGCCCACCGTGTCCGCGCATATTTTAATATTACGAGATCGACACATTGGTGTGCTTTCATCGTCATAGTGTCACTTGTACCTCCTACAGTTTCTTAAATGTAAGGGACTTTGATAAATAATTTTTCGCAATCAATTTTTTCGAAATTAATTTCTACATTTTCACTTGTAACTTGTTTGTTCTTAATTATCATTCGAAAAAATAAATTATATAGCACGAAAGTCAACTCTCGGTTACTAATTACAATAAGCTTTAAATTGCGTGGGTAAAAATTTCCGCAAATAGTTTCACATAGATTACAAGGGCAAGATTTGGAAAGAACCGGAATTCGTTTCGCGAATTGACACTTCCCTAGATGGTAACGTCGTTGGAGTTTTGCTCAATGTCCGAAAATGGTTTGCGACTTCTTCAGCGAAGAGTTGCTACAAATTCAACGTAGGATCCCGTGGCCCCGGCTGTTGTCTCGCCGCGCTGTCAACGGAATGCTCGCTATGGCGGGTTCGTGATCTGATTTACGGTACACGTACAATGGGAAGATTATTCTTGTTGTGTTTGTTATGATCAGAGAATGATTTCTCTCTCTTTCTTAGATTTCTTACTTTATATCTTGAAGAGTGAGAATATTGTTAGATGACAAATTTTGACTAAAAAAATTAAATAATATAAAATTATATTAAAAGCGCACGTGCTTCTAACAAATAAAATTTCATTCGCAGTTTATCAAATTGAAAATTTGTTAATAAAAATCATGTAAAAATAAGTTACTAAAATCCAGCTCAGATCGTATATACACTGAGAGGAAAATATAATTACTTTTGACACAATTTTATAATATTTCTAATGATAATTATGATAATATAATGGTAACGTAATGATGCATATATAGTTAAGTTGGTGGAAATATTATAAAATTATAGATGAGACCAAAAGTAACTATATTTTTCTCTCAGTATAGCTTTATCTCTCTCACTGAAAAAAAATATAGTTACTTTCAGCCTCAATCACAATTTTATATTTTCAATAATAAATTATTAACTTAATTATATAAATCTTTATATTAACCATAATTATCGTTGCAAATATGAAATTGTGGTTGAGGTCAATAGTAACTATATTTTGCTCTCAGTGCTCTATTTAAAGTTTCATTGATGTGAAATTATCGTATAATTTAAGTAGTGCAATCCGACCACACAATGCATTCGTTTGTCCTCAAGAGAAATTACGGCTGCGCTACATCTTTGGCGCAGCCGGAATATTTGATTCGAGCCCGCGGTCTTATAGAGAGACATAATCGCAGGAGTATGCTTGCGCGTATAACAGAATGATCATTGCGACATTGTCACGATGGTTGCATGAATAATGCTGGACCTCGTAACGCACAGGATCGCAACTCACAATCGCGCGTCAGCGTTTATTCTGTCCTGCCAACAATCGATTAAAGTAATAGACAGCGTCGTAAAGTATAATGATACCGTGCAGTTTGCATCGGCAGCTATTAAGAACAGTTCATGCCCCCTCGAGACGCAGCCCGTTCGGCAAACGCGCGTCGTCCGTGTCGCCGAGGCATGACAACGTAACGTTACTCCGCTTTTTTGCGGCACTTCTTACTTTATATAAGGGTTCGATATTCTCTCGCGTCGGAGGTTTACGAGAGCTCGTAAATACCGCTCCATTTTAATTAGATTTTTAACAGCGGCAATAAACGCACGCCGCCCGCCTTGAAAAATCCTCGTCTATTCCGTAAACGACATTGTCTACGGCGAGAGCGGCTTCCTTATGGAGGACCTCGAGAACTTCCAGAAGCGTGAACCGTCTCGCTTCCCAGCTCTCGCCGTGTAACTGAACCACTTACCGCAGCTCGGTCTTTATCTTCCCTTCTGATCCATTTGCGGTAATGTTATGCGTCTAATGTCACATGTTACATAATTGCGTTGCCTTTCTAGTGAGAGTGTGCAGAATTTATTACTAGCCGTAGCACCGACTTTATTATGTTTCCCTTATAAATTTCCACAGACGTCTCTCTCGCAATCTCGCAGCTCTGCGATAAAAGCGTGTCGCTCGACTTGTCATCTCCGTTGTTCGATATGCAATTAACGCGACGAAAATGATTTCTTATCTAACGTTTCGTGGACGTTGTATATCTTCGTCAACTCGTCGCGGCACTGATAAAAAGTTCAAGTAGAATATTCCCGCGAGCAATATTCTAATCACGAATTATCGCGGCAGTTAAATATCGATGTCCGTTTGGAGGATCGCGGTCTCAGGAAAGTTACTTATGGTCGCGTAAATCTCACCAATCGTGTTTATTATCCGTCCATTAATCATGTATGCAGGATTAATTTGTAAGTACGTATCAATTCGCGCTGTCGTGTCGAAAGGTTGGCTGCGCCTCTCTTTACAGTTTATTTTCCTCCCTCAATTACCTCGAGCTTCTAAAAATGCTCTTAATGATGCAATTCTCCTGAGACCGCATCCAATTAATGAGTATCAATTTTCGATACGCATCGTAAGTACATTGTATATCTTGCGTACGTTTGCAAACATGTTATTAAAAGATTAACAACTGGATTAATTTCATAAGTAAATTTCGTCTAATTTTCCGCGAATACAAATGCGCGGCACAAAAATGGTCGAGGGCGATGAAATAAGACTGCCGGAAGTCGCAATTTCGCAAGTCCTGGAAATAAGAGCGCCAGATTAATTTCCGCGTCGGCATCTCAAATGGAAACTAAGAACTGTAAAACTAATCATTATGATCAAAACTAGTCATTACGATCTGTTTGAGGGACACAACAAAGGGAGTCACCTGCAGCGCTTTTAACCGTCACTAACTATCCCTTCTACCTGCCGCTCCGACCTCCCTTCGACCGTTCTTCCACATATAACGCGTTTACATTTATGGCCACGGTTATTTCCGGATCAGCGTCTCCGACACTGTACGCCACCGCTTTATATTATTAGGAGTGTAATTCCTCATTGTTCCTCCGCGCTGGGGTTCGCTCGCATGAAAGGTTCTGTGCGAGATGCATCAACACCCGCGGCTAATTTTACGAGTATTCTATTGATACGCTCTCTCTATGCGGAACCATCACAATCACAATAGTAGACACCGCTTCCTCATTCTATCTTTGTTTTATTAGATGTGATAAAATTGAAACGTACTTTTATCTCAATTCTCTCAACTTTTGCGAATGTAGACTGAAAAAAATTCTGTTTAAAAACGAATGTATCAGAAAAATCTTGTAGGATTGATCAAATATTCTGATTGTAATAAAAATTCTGGTTATTATAACAGAACTCAATACTTTATAATTTATAATAATTTTATTTTTATATTACAAGTTATTATAATTTATAAAGTTTTATTATAAGTTATAAAGTATTGAGTTCTATTATAATAACCAGAATATTTGAACAATCCTACAACATCTTTTGATTCGTCCGTTTTTAATTCAGGATTTTTTTCAGTACAGTCGTTGACTTGATATTTTTATCCATTAATATTTGGCACGTAAATGCAAGTGCATGATAAATGAGTTAGTTAATAAATTTTGTATCTTTTACGCGAGGATAATTGAAATGTTATCAGATTTGGTGAAATTAACTTCAACGCGACTTATTCAACGACGGTGAAATTTGTGGTGTCGCTTTCTCGAAATAGGATGGATGGCTATGTTTACGTGAAACGGTACATTTATTTAGCAGAAAACCTACATGGGCAACGGTTAATATACGATATTAATGAAGGCAGGTCTTTGTGCGTAGACGAGTTATACCGGAATAACTCGTTCCGAGACAGTCCCACTCCATGCACGACGATTGCTAAATCCAAAGTAAAGGCACAATGTCACGTGCAGCAATGCACCGATCGTGCTAACCGGTTATCATAATTTTACGCGCTTGTCTTGTAGATTTAGACATGCCATTTATAAAGCGTAACTCATAAATGTTATTACCCGTTAACAGGATAATTGGAGACGTTAAAAATTCTAATATTTTCCATTAAGATAAAGCTCGCTGCACGCGATATGAAGCAAGAATGATTGACGGCTTGAGATATTATAAATATACTGAAATTGATTGAGCGAAACCATATGAAAAGTTTACAGATCTTTCTTTGAATTTTATTCGTTTTCGCAGACACGAATGCCATTAAACTAATTTTCAATTCAAACATACGTGTAGGATGCTTGCTTAAGCGAATCATGCGTTCCTTATCGGCGAATCAAACGTGAAACAGTAATTTGTGTCACGAGTCGTGCCATGTATCGGGCTTCAACAATCACACATTGAACTCTCGATCGCTGAATTCTAATCATTCGTTCCACCGCGACCGCTTTCCCCGCATACATCGCCGACGAGACAATGGAATCGCCGGTCTTGGCACAGACGACGCGGAACGTCTCGGCAAAGAGAGCACGAGGAAGAAGATGAGGAACGACAGGCGGATGGGGGTGGACGGAACGGAGGAGAACGACAGGCCCTAACGGGCGACGAGAGTCTTGCGGGAGCGAGAAAGAGGGAGGGGGAGAGGGGGAGACGAATGCATCTCGAAAGCGGTTGCAAGTCGGTGCTGAAGCTGCTGAAGGGAACCGTACGCGACATTCTCCTCGTCTCCTCTTCGTCCTCTCTCGAGACCCGCCGCCCCCTCGCGCGCACCCCCCCCCCCTCCCCCCTGTCTCTCTCACGTCAATCCCGCGCGGTACCACGCTTCTTTTCCCGATGACGGCAACTTTTTGTCAGCCGCGAGACTCCACATACTTCCTGCCCCGACAACGGGCTGAAATTCCACGCGGTAGTCGTCACGATACACAGTAAGAAGCTAATCGAGCTGGCTCCGCCAGAAGGAGCTTGCCGAGTGATCCGGAGGGTCCCGCAGGAGAGAGAGAGGATTCTCCACGGGGTACCAACGAGATGTTCCAGCCTTTCCCGGCCGTTCTTGCGCCGGTGAAAAGCACACGGTACTAGTACGTTTTTTGCGTGACTTAATGAAGCGAAAGAAGGGCCGGCTCCTCCATTAGGAGATTTAACTCGCTGCGCATGGACTTTGCTCTTTTTTCGCTGCTTCTTTCCGCGTTCTTTTTTTTCTTTTAAACGAATACTCATCTCTTGGGACACGGTATTCGAGTACGGTACTCGCTGCTGAAAAATGGCAATTCATTGTCGAGCGCGATGAATTTAACGCGAACAGATTAATGCGGAAATCATCTCTATACACTAAAAAAAATAGTTACTTTTGAACAATCACAATTTTGTAGTATTTCTAGTGATAATTATGGTTAACATAAAATGGTGCATATAGTTAAGTTAATCTTATTTATTGTTAAAAATATAAAATTATGATTGAAGACAAAAATAACTACACTGAAAAAAAAAATCTAATTACTTTTGGACAAACCAACCATAATTTTATAATGTTTCTACCAATAAATATGATTAACTTAACTATATGCATCATTATGTTAATCATAATTATCGTTAGAAATATTATAAGATTGTGGTTGAAGCCAAAAGTAACTATATTTTTCTTTCAATATAATCTTATAATTCCAATGCATAAAGAGAAATATTGTAATAATAGAAAAAAATTATGCAAAAGAGAGCCGGCATCGATCATATAAGGCTTCTTATTATTATTAGTTTGATTTTTCGTAACAGTCAAATTTAATTATTATGAATTATTAGTGAATAGAAAAAAACTTTTGCTAATGAGATGCAGATTTTCATGCTAATAGGACAATTTGATAATAAATATATAAATTCTATCAGACTGTCTACCAATTTAAATAATCAAAAAAAAAAAACGTCTCTAAATGCAAGAACGCGGAATAACATTAGTGGCGATATTAGCAATTTCGTGCACAATTATATTTTCTCGATACAACGATTGATGATGCTCCCGGATGATGGCGATGGAGAGAAATCGTAAAATCGACGAGCTTCCGTTGCATGTCTGCAAAGTTCGCGGCAACGCTCGGCGGAGGTAGCCTCTTCGGGAAAGTGGAAACAGCTGCTGGAATGCCCCGACAGGGCCTTTCGGCGTTGTAATAACGGGGACTGCACGAGCATCTCCGAGGATAACGCGACAGGAAGTTTCACCGCGGGGTGCCCCCGTGGTACGTGCAACAGGGCCGAGGTCAACTGTCGACGAGTGATACCTACGCGGTTAGAAAGTCGGGAGATGTTCAGCGGATTGATGTAACGTCTCCTTCACGAACGTCCCGACCACGCTCACTTTAATGCCTGAGAAGCGGCAGTGTTAATTGGAAAATCGGCGTTGCGCCTGATCCAACTCGCCGTGGACGCGAGAGGATGCTCCTTCAACTTTAAAGCCCGCTACTCCTCGGCAGAAGCGCGAGGAGCTCTTCATGGGGTGCCGAGGAGTGTATGGGAAAAGTCGTTTTGCTTCTCTGCAGTAGAAAGGAGGAATTATTGCGCAGACGTGATTATGCTGTCACTGTATTGATACGAGAGTCGCCTCTCCGGCGACTCGCGAAACTCCCGATAAGACATTAAGCGGAGTTGCATAATGCGCCCGCAGATGATCGACGTAAAAAAGAAAAATTCATATCTTCGTAAACACGAAGGGGGGAATATCATAAATATTATAATTTAGTTATTGACGACGTTGCATCTAAACTTATCTAGAGAGGAACTATACGTCAAGATACTTAACGACATTTGAAGGGAACGTCCAACTTATCGCGATATTTACATGACGGGGCATGTTAATAAACGAGCTGAAAGGATGACGCAGTTAAGTTTCCACGAGACTTCCTACCTAGCTCGCAAACGTCAGCGTCAATCGACGTAGCAATAAACAGACCTTCCTTTGGTAAAACGGACGCGGGGATGCCACTAAAAACACCCGGAGCTCGCGCTCCGAATATCCCGCCGATCGCGATATTGCCGCCGGATAAACTAGAGAAACGAATATCCGTCGTGGGATTATTTTCAACGGGCTCGAATTTACGACTGACAAGCCGAGCCGAGGATGGAGCGGCGCGCGTTCCTCCAGCGTATACCTGGCGGAGTATCTGGCGTAACGTCGCTCTTGACGTCGATTGTGTCGTAAATTGGCTTATTAGTTCGACGTACGCGATATCGGATAAGAGGAGACTCAAATACCCGCTTATCCGTTTCTCTATCTGTCGTTTACGCCGCGTACGAATGCGCTCGTTTCCCTCTTTCTAGCCAAAAGTCACGGGCAAATCTGATATCGATCGTCCTAGCCGCAGAACCGAAACGATCGTGCCTGGCAGCACGATAACCCTGACGAGCGATAATTTCGCGGATGCCCGATTACGATGTGATATCATCCGCGCGCGGTAACGTCACGTGCACACGTGCATCGAAAGAGCCGGAGTGGCATTCATCCGGCCAAATATAACCCGCGTCGCTACAACTGACGAGGATTTTATTTGCGAGGATTGGCACTCGAGCGTGCGCCGCTAAATTTCGATACCAAGTCATCAGGACGACGTAGATGCATTGGAAAAATATTAATTCTGATTAAAAACAAACGAATCAGAAAATCTTGTAGGATTGATCAAATATTCTGGTTATTATAATAGAATACTTTAAAACTTATAATAACCAGAATTCCTATAATAATATCCAAATTATTTGATCAATCCTATAAGAATTTTCTGATTCGTCCGTTTTTAACCAGAATTGTTTTTCAGTGTGTGTTTGGCGATGCAAAATTTTTCAAATGCCAATATACCGCCATGATCGAACGCAGATGTGTTTGCACGGTTAAAAAAAGAGGAAATGTATATTTGAATTTTAATAACACTGAAAAAAATTCTGGTTAAAAACGGACAAATCAGAAAATCTTGTAAAATTGATCAGATGTTCCGGTTATTGTAATAAATAAAACTCAATACTTTATATTAAGTTCTACTTATTACAATAACCGGAATATCAATTTTACAAGATTTTCTAATTCGTCCGTTTTTAACCAGGATTTTTTTAGTGTGCTTAAAATTCAAATATACATTTCATTTTTTTTATTTATATACTTTATATAGTATTGAGTTCTATTTATAATAATCAGATTTTCTATTATAATAACCCGAATATTTGATCATTCCTACAAGATTTTTTGATCAAATTTTAACTAGAATTTTTTTGCAGTTACTTAAAATTTAAGTATACATTTCCTTCTTTTTTAACCGTTAACTTTAAAGTATTGAATTCTATTTATAATAACCAGAATATTTTATCAATCCTACAAAATTTTCTGATTCGTCCGTTTTTAATCAGAATTTTTTTCAGTGCAGCAAACACGATGCGCATTCTGCATATATAAGGTAAATTGACAATTGATTTAGTTCAGGCTTCCGCGTTTTCTCGTAAAATGCATTTTGTCTAACTGACGTTCATCTCGCGCAGAGTTCATATAATTTTCAGCATGTCGGCTTGCTCGTAACGGAACCTTGTGTTTTGCGAAATATAAATACCTCGTGATTCCCGCGCCTAGACGCGGCTTTTTTTTTTAATCGTGGCGATTACAGTAAAATGAGGATTTCGAGCAATGTTATTACCGGTCGGCTAGCGATAGAACTAGTTTACGTGTCGGCATATTAACCTCGAAACTGTAAATGATTATTGCAGCCTAAGAATGGCCACGAAACGAAATTACAGTAATTATCCCGACGTGCTTAACTAAAACGAGGTTTCTCCGCTTTGGTCGGTAATTGCGCTAGTATTGCTAGGTTCCTGCTGACACGATGCTTTATCGGTTGCTTTAGGCCTCTTGAACCCTTCCGTCTTCCTTAATCTACCTACTAATCACCAATTTACTTTTGATAAATTGGCCTACATTAATCCGGGTCTGTTTAAAACGAGTTTGGCATGAGAATATTTCTCTTTGTACTCTAAGTACGCTCACTTAACAATTTTAATTTTTCTGCGAAGGAAAAATTCCCAAACGTTTCCTTTCCGAAACGTCTCGCTTTGATTTCATTGAATAAATTTAAAAGCGCTTATCTACGTGCGTTCAAAGTTTCTACTTTATTAATTAAGATATAAATGAGCAAACAGCGGACGTATAAAATTGTAGTGTGCAGCGGGAACTCGAGATTAAGTGTAATTTTTCGCAAATTTCTGTTATTCAGGTCAATATCAATTTATTCTACATCAAATTTCAAGCGCGAGATTACACGCGCTCACTGAAATTACGGTGTGTATTAACTGACTGCCGGTTAGATATTACCAGATACGATTCGGCAAACCAATTAAGTAAACTCGTACACGATAAATATCCAAAATTACAGTGTATTAGCTAGATACAAGATACGCGTAATACCCCGTTTTTCCGGGGGTACTAAACGATTTTGCGATCAATAATCGATTGGCCAAGAAAGTCCTTGTTTCCCGTAATATGATGCGAGGTCGATACTTGTACATCCTCCGAGGCTCAGCGCATCGTAATCGTGAAAACTATTGTCCACTGCGCGGCAGTTGGCAATTACCAGAATCTCTTCAACTGATGCGATTTGCAGCTTCTAACTTTCGCAAAAGATATATACTCAAATAATTGACCTGACAAATAATCAGTTTTCAATTCATCAGGAATCTATAGAAACTGCGTTACAGCCTTCCATGTTTTTGCCATACAATATAATAATCTTTTCTTTTGGAATATTTTAATATAAATTTTCTTTACCATATTTAATTTAAATATCATTTTGATTCAATATTTTTTGATGTTGATGGAAAATATAAGAATTGTGTAAAAATAAAAAGAGTATGTTTGCAGCACTAATAAATAATATTGCCACTGTATTTTTTCAATTACTCTCATCTTTCAATATGTCACGTCTGTCCGTTTTTTGGGTCAGTACATTTATGTACTTTACCCGGGGATTGGATTAAATTGTGTGAATTTTATTCTTCGGCCCTGAAGTGGTCAGAATCGCGTGAATTTCTCATCACTTCGTACGTGTCATAAAAGGGAAGTTTATCTCAAAGCATACTGCAACCTATCAACGATCGTTCGAAAAATAAACAACAGGCAAATCTGGTTATCTAGAAAAATTTAGAGTTTGTTTTTTAAGTATGTATTGGTCTGTATGTGACAAGATATCGTAAGCAAACGATATGGAAGCATGCCGGTAGGAAACCGTTGACGAATTTTATCATTTCAGAAATCCTCTAGAGATCGTTAGAAAATTTATATCAACGGTCCGTACGTGACAAATGATTTAAAAGAATAATATGAATCCATATAATTTTGCATTTAACATTTTGTTAAACTAATGCAACTGGGAAACAATAATAATAAATTCGGAATGAAAATTATTGTACACTGAAAGAAAAATATAATTATTTTTGGCCTCAACCATAATATTATAATATTTGTAACAATAAATATGATTAATTTAATTATACGTATCATTATGTTGACCATAATTATCGTTAGAAATATGACAAAATTGTAGTTGAGGCCAAAAGTAACTATATTTTTCTCTCAGTGTAGAAATCTGAAGAATTACAATTTTACAGTTGCGATACTTTTTATCGGTACTGTCAAAGTGTACTCACCGAACCGCTGGTGGCGGCCACGCAACCGAGGGCAAGTAAGACAACGAGGACTCGGCAGATGGTGACGTCGCCGGCGATCATGCCCGGAAGTGGACTGGTGGATCGCAGCCAGCGGGGCGACGAGCGTAGACGGTACGACGGCGACGGGGACGCATTCGTCTGCGGGGCAGGCCGGTGGTGTTCCTGTCGCGGACGCATCGCGTCATGATCGCGACGTGCTGCCGCTCGCTTCCTGCAAACGTGGGCCCGATGTGCGGCTCGTCGGCCACGGACGGCGCGGTTTCCACACGTATCTCTACCTACCTACCTACCCACCCTCGGGACAGAGGACGAGGGAGCTATACGTGCGTGAACGCGCGTATGCCGGCCCTACGCGCCGCCACACGCGGGTCTATAAATACGGGCGCGACTCCACGCGAAGAATTTCAAACAACCGCGCCGTGAAATACCGTCGGTTTCAGCTCGGGCAGACTCTCAGGCTCGATGGCTTCCGACGAGTACCATCGTCGTCGAATCCGTCGCGAGATACGACAGCCTCTTGGCCTTGACACTGCCTCCCGAGTCCGAGGCTCGATCTGAAACCCAGTATAGATAGAGCTTGCTTTAGATGAGTTAAAGACGTTGGAATTAGACATTGGAGAAAGTCACGGGGTACTTTCTCAGAAATTATGTTGAAGAGGTATCTATGATTGCGTCTATTAAGGTAGTCGTTCAAACAAATTGCATTAACCTTTAGAGTACTATGTGCAAAAATGACACAGTATCTGTGCAAACATGAGTATTCCATTTCCGAATTTTTTTTATTTANTTACAGTGGTTCAAAAAATCTCTAAAAATTCATAAACATCTCAGGTAGCAAAATGTCTTCAGAAAGGTTTTTTTGACGTCAGAATGACGATAAATAACGTCAGATTGCTACCTGGGTATATTTTAAAGTTTCTAGAACAAAATCTTCAATACTTCATTTTGGAAAAAATAAGGAGATAAGGAATGGGGGACTCTTACAATTAGTTTCAAAAATTTTTCATGGTTGGAAATCGCTCGGTCATGGAATATCCATGGTATCGTAAATCAGATTTTATTTGAAAAGTTGAAGAATTTGAAGAACTTTTACATGGAAAAGAAAAATTGGTGACATGCGTTTAATCACGAATAGAATTTCAGTGATGACTCGAATAAATTGCATTAACCTTTGAAATACTATGTGAAAAATGGCATCTTATTTCTGCAAATATGAATATTTCATTTTTGAAATTTTTTTCTTTTATCTACAGTGGTTCAAAAAATCTCTGAAAATTCATAAATATATTTTAAAGTTTCTAGAACAAATATCTGTACTTTATTTTGCAAAAATATAAGGAAATAAGGAATAGGAGGACTTTTAAAATTTTTGAAAATTTTTTTATGGTTGGAAATCGCTCGGCCACGGAATACTCATGATAAGCGTATCGTAAATCGGATTTTATTTAAAAAGTTGAAGATTTTGAAGAAGTTACTTTTACACGGGAATGAAAAGTTGGTGATGCGTTTAACCCATTAAGGCTCACGATCAGCACAGCCAAGATAGCGATAAACTAACAATTCATAGCATAAAAATAAGGTTTGTTAAATAAAATAATATATTTTATTTAACAAACAAAAGAAAAATTATATAAACTGTATTTTTATTTGATGCTATGAATCAAATAGTTTGTCGCTATCTTGGCTGTGCTGGCCATGGGCCTTAATAAGTTAATCATGAGTAGGATTTCAGTGCTTTCAACAATCATATCCCGTATATTTTACACATGCCGCGAAGACTCCTATTATAGCGCGGCGTGATTTATATCTCTTCCAGCCGGCGTTCAGGTCGGCCTGCTCAGAAACGAATAATATAAAAAAAAAATATACATTTCGTGCATTTCAGCTAGTTTGTATCCAGTGAAACCGTTTGACGTCTTATTCTCGCGTGCAAATCGTTACGAGATCAAAAGATCGTACTTGACGTCTGCTGTACTCCTCGACGAACGCGAGAGCCTTCGTTGCTATGTACCTCAGTTCCCTAAATAACGTTCATCAACGGGGGAGATTTTAACGCGGTGCTTCAACGTGTCCGAAAGAATAACTCTAAATTAAAGTTGTGCAGATCGATGCATCAAGATCGATCGACAGACGTTCCGTCTTGCCTTCAAGTCTCACAACTATACCTGCTATTTTCGACGTTATCTTCGACGAGTCTACAGACGATAGAGCAGCCGTTGAAGACGATTACGCGCCAAGACGCGGCGCGATCGCGTTCCGCCTGAATGTCCGATCTGTCGGCGGTCTCGTCGCAGTAACGACGATCGTGCCTGATAGTCGTTTACCGCGAATCATCGTCCGCGGGATTCAAGGCGAGCCCTGTCCTCATGAAGCTATCATTCCTCCTCTCCAGCGCTCCGGTGAAATGGTCCAGCGGCGGCAACGCGGACGCGGCAAGGGGCCTGCTTGCGGGCGCGCACACCGCCGGCCAACCGCGGAACCGGCTGATATTTTTAGTTCTCCCGACTTCCAACGGACTGTCTGTCTTCACCTTTGAGGGCTACCTAGTCGCTCTCGGGCCCGCGGTGATATCTTTGTTCTTCTCCGAAGTTGCACTCGCCCGCGTACGCAGCGTATTGGCGGCGGATCATGCCGCGTCTCGCTAGTCTTGATCGATGAATCCCGATGAGATATTTCGGGCCTCCTTTGAGCCGGCGATCGCGTTCCTCGCGAGTTCCTGGATCCTGGATTTCTTGTATACGAATGAGCGTCCCATCAATATCTTGCTCTAGCTCACATTTTGCTTCTGGACAAAGTGGAATAAACGTTTAATATCTCTACAACATCTTGACACAAGTCAAGAGCTGCTCTTCAGCTGCTCTTCAGCTTTTTCCCCGAGTTCTTCGTCTATTATACTGTCCCGCGTGTATCATCAACAAACTGATGTTTCTTTTAGTCTATTAGAAGCTGGGTCTCTCCAGCCAGCTTCCTCATCGATCGGTTCTTCGACAATAAAAACGCAATTATCCTTCTACTGCGGAAGCTTCGTGCAGAGACGTTCATCTGTCATCGGCAGCGCGGTTCATCGGCGCGAAATGACACTGTCCGATGTGTCGCTCGTGCGGGAGCCACTCGAGCAGGCACACGCACGTGGCTCCAGGCCGACTGACGAGATACACGCGCGCGAGAGGAAGTATCAACGGAGGCTGCTGAGAGGAGTGGCTGCCAAGCCAGGCGGAAGTGGAGGGTGATTCTCGGCGGCGAGCGGCGGTGGGGTGACGACGGGACCTCTACCTCGTAGCCGAAGATGCGTTTACGGTTGATCACGCGGAACGTCCGCGCGAAGATGAATTCGTATTAATGCAACGATTTGTTTATCAATCGTTCGGCGGGAGAGCTCTCTCGGCTCGCCGGCCGATCGCTGACCGGACGGACTGGTCTCTCGCCGCCGATAACATCAGCTCTCTTCCGACATTAATTTTAAAATAGATTAGCCGCTTAATAGCGCGGTACTAAAACGCTCTTACGCCTGCATCCCGGCTGTTATGTTCTTGCACGCTCGAATCGCGTCGGCGATTTCTTGCTGGACTTCTTGTTCAATTAAGTTGGTAGAATGTATTTGACTTTTAAAAATATCGCGAGATGTCGAGTCGTCTTTGATACTAAGTACTTATGTCTCCGTGCATTGCGAGCTTCAGTATTTTAGTGCTACTGAACATCT
Organism: Tetramorium alpestre; assembly: GCA_021460005.1. Taxonomy (NCBI): domain Eukaryota; kingdom Metazoa; phylum Arthropoda; class Insecta; order Hymenoptera; family Formicidae; genus Tetramorium; species Tetramorium alpestre. The sequence goes on from JAJVSH010000025.1 coordinate 1,555,649, forward strand.
AGGTCACGTATCCAGATAGGAAACTTTTGTAATAAACGTACAATTATTGCTTCTTTCTATTCCCAACACTTTGTAATACGTGTCATAAGATGATTCTGCAAAACGCATATCTTTTGCTGGAAAAGAATTTTATTGTATAATTGTAAGTTATAAATATTGAGAAAATTATGAAGAAAAGAATTATTAGTATGCTCATAGAATATTATATTTCTAACGATAATTATAGTTAACATAATGATGCTTACAGTTAAGTTAATCATACTTATTGTTAGAAATATTATAAAATTATGGTTGAGGCCAAAAGTAACTTATTCTTCTCTCAGTGTATGAGAATTTATTTTAGGCATCAATTTTCTAAAGATTGCTATATATTACAATAATTAAATTTAGAATTAATGATTTTAATTAAAAGTTAGATTTAGACTTGTTACACAATATATTATACATTATATTTTAAAATTAAAATGATGCTAAAATTTTTCTGCATGCGTTCCTATCTGGGTGTGACGTGTATCTTGCGCGAGATGACGATGAAAGATGCGTGAGAAACACCAGAGAACCATCTGTGTGGCGCTAGAAAAATTGCACTTGTCAATTTTACGGCGTTTATGTTAACGCCATATGTCAACCGAACCGCACAGCGGTATTCATCAGTCCTTTGGAGTTTCTCGTAACGGACATAGGAGACGTAACATATTAAAGATTACCGCTATATGCGTATCGTGAACTCACGGTCAGTCCGGGAAGGACCACACCTTCGTAATTCTAAACTTATTCATTCAAGTTGAAAAAGGGAGAAGCAGAGACCGACGGTCGGTTGAAGGATTCGGTTAATGACACACGTCGCAGTTGCCTACCAAAGTATCCCTGTGGTCCGAGCCACGCCCCGCTCTTGCAAGAAGATTACACGAAATTGCCTGTTTTTGAGGAAAAAATAAGCAAGAAGCATGCCCCGCTCTTCAGGCCAGTGATTTCGTTCCCGAAACGAGGACCGCTTTTCGACCTAAGCGAGACTGACTCACGTAAACGATGCGAGCTCGCGCTCGCATGAACAGGTCGGAGGCGTTCCACTCGTTTGAGGAAACTGTTACATTGAATGTACATGAAGTTAGCACCGCTATTTTATTTTTTAAAAATAATAAAAATTGTGCTGTATTGTATTAAGTTTGTACTACATTGTACCGCAAAAATTAATGACATATCTCAAAAGACAAATCAAATAAAACAAATTATTTTTTTGCCAGCACCGCCATTTTCATTTAGCGACAAAATAAAAATTGTGTTTGATATAATGTTAACTACCGTATATTGTGCAGTAAAA
>JAJVSH010000025.1:1557954-1679701 GCA_021460005.1 Tetramorium alpestre
ATTGTGAGAAACATACAAAGCGCGGAACATTCGATATCTCCAAGCGCGTCGCGATTCAATTCGCACTTTGTTTGCTTAATGATTGTTTAAAAGCACATAAATCTTTGTTTTCGATATAAAAGTTGATTTTGAGATTTCAAAAGTGATCATTCGAGCCTTGTTCGCGTTTACATTTCGATTGGTTTTTTCGAAAAGTGTACTTTTTCTTGATCCCATTATGGAGATATAAGTCTGAGATCGGATTATCTACTCTTCATGAACTCTTGTCTTTTAACGTCTTTTAACCTGTTGAAAGTGAATATCGGACGAACAAGTGTCAAGCATCAGAATCGTCGTCGAATTAAACAACAGGCGATCGTCCGGCGCGTTTGCTAATCCGCGCGATCGTCTTCGAAATTTCGAAAATCGTCGCGATAATCCAATCGAATTCGTTCCGTCGCTTACCTACGGCGTATGCCGCTCGAGTGATAGTGATAGTGATAGTGCAAGGTATATAAAAAGGTCATTCAAGTGATAGTGATAGTGTAATTGTGTCAAGTGAGGATACGAGGAATTACAGAATGGTGGAAAAGGATAGCTGAAAGCGGGGGAAAGTAAGGCAACAGCAACGGCCGACGGCCGACGGTGAGTTACTTGTTGCATTGCTGTATCTACATGAAGTAGCACCGCCATTTTAAAAGTGTAAAAAAATTATTTTTTTATTACACGCTTGTCTTTTGAAATATGTGACTAATTTTTATGGCACAATGTAGCTTAAAGTTAGCACAACATAGCAAAATTTTTATTATTTTTTTTAAATAAAATGGCGGTGCTATCTTGATGTACATTTACATTGATCAAAATTGCTCGCGTCCATCTCGCGCCGTATAACGATTACGCGTCGACGTCACGGCGTACTCGCAATAACGAAGATTAACTGCGTTCCGCGGAACGCGATTAAAGTACGCGTCTCATTATCGCCACCGGTATCGCGGCGATCATCAGCTTCGCGCGCCGCAATGTCTGCCTATTCGATAATGTCGCCCTCGAGGGAACCAATTCTCGAATTACGTATGCATGATGTTATCGATTGGCGCCCGCTTCATCTCCGATTATGAAAGTAGAAACAAATTTTTGTCGATAATAGGTCTCATTCATCGTAATTATATTGTTGCTTATTTTTTTCTCGAATTTCTATTCTTTGTATTTATCATTTGGATAGTATATTATTAATTCTTAGGTTTTCTTGAAATTAGGTTTCTTAGCTTATCATGAAATTTGAGTCCAATTTTGCGATTTTTAAAATTTTTAATATTATTAAAAAACACAATAACTAATTTTTATCTAAAAGTCGTCGTTTTTTATTTCATGTTTAATAACATAATATTTTAATTTCATTCAGAAATTTTATGATTATAAAATAATGTGAAATAATAAAAGCATACGACGTTATTACAAATTTAACTAAAATATCGCAGGTTTCGGTATCATTAATCGAAATATGATATTGAAATTTTAATAATTCAATTTTAATAAGAAACAAACCCAACATATGAGCAATAAATAAGGATAGTTTCAGGCTATCAGTAATAATTATATATAATTTTATTATAACTAAACTAAAACTTAAACTAAAACTTAACTAACTTAACTAACTATAACTTTAACTAAAACAGATCAATTATGTATTTTGTTATACACGTAATAAACAAAGTTGAATGATATTTCAAGCGTGATAGCCTTTAAGAGTTAAAAAATAAACAGATTCATAAATTGATGTCAAAATATTTCCAAATCAATTCGCCAATGAAAACGAAAGCGGACATCGAATATCCCGTTGCAAGTACATAGATTACCGGATAAAATACACTAACGTACTTAAAGTCTGCGTGATCCCAGCTCATTCGGAATGTCGTCTCCTTCGTCTCGTTTCTCAGGTACTCGCGATGCCATTTATCGCGAATGCCTGCCGACACGAGCGTAAGAAGCAAGTCGCTGACACGCCGGACGTAAGGCGAGCCCTCCGAAAAAACATTGCCGGCCGGTGGCGACAGATAACAGAGCTTCGTCAATTTTATCACGGTCCTGCCGTTTCGCATATTGCTGACCGCGATTAGTTTCGCCCAATTTTCATTCACGAAGCAGGACACGTTCTGGTGCATCAGCAGATCCTTGATACAGATATCCGTGGAGGAAATCTCCAAGATTTTCTTGCCTGTTTTGCGTATGTGATCCTCGAAGGCGTCGTTGAACAGCTTGACGATGCCCCGCATGTTTTCGTGCATCATCAGCACCAAACTGGAGTTCGTCAGATCCTCCAGGTGATCGAACCGAGCATAACGATCGCTCTCGAAACCGGTGCTCGTCAACTCGGCGAAGAGCATCGAGGAGTAGGAAATGGAAACGGTGAGAATGCTCAGAAAAATGATTCGTTCGTGCAGCTTGGTGGGTGCCGGCGGGAAAGACGCGGTCAGTATGACACCGATGATTCTCAGAAAGTGCCACCTTTCCGGACTGAACCTCATCAATTTCGAGCACAGCCAAAAGATTCCTACGATCGAGAGGCTCACGAGGAGCGATCGGATCGCAGTGGTGGCCATGAAATTCTGCTCCGCCAGCAGCTTTGGCACCACGAAGCACCAGTTCTCGAGCAAGAAAGGATCGGTGTACTGCACGGTGTATCGCACAGTGCGTATATTTCCCCACATCGGCAGCGTAATCAGGAGGGCGTCGTATTTTCCGGAAGATATGTCAAAGAGGATGCCGTACTGGGTGCCATTAGGCATTCTACGGAAATATATGGGCTTCGTTATTATCTTGGGTACCCCGGTAAAGTTCATCTTGTCTGCCAAGATGTCGCCCAGGATCTTGTCCACGCCTTTCAGCTCCTGTCCCTTGGGTGTCGACACAATATCGCTGTAAGGAGACCGGCGGGTGAAGGCGTACACGAGGGGGTAGCCCTGCATATTTGGAAAGTCATCCGTGAACCATGTGACATCCGTGGAATACGATCTCTCGGTACGACTGTCGGTGAACGGGTCGTATCGATGGACGATCGTGGAGCGCTCGGATCTGACGTGTTCCACGACGATCGCGTCGAGAATCTTCCTCGACCACATCGCGCGGAAGAGCGCCGCGGGATTGTGACACGGTCGACGGAGTATCATCAGCACGAGCACCTTGGGCCGGGCACGGCCGTGCACGAGGCGTCTCGTGTCTTCGGCCACGAGCTCGCCCTCGACGGTATCCGGTCCTCGCCCCGAGACGTAGATATACACGACTAGATCGCGTGACAGCGCCCAGGAAGAAACCTGAAACTCCTCGGCCTCCGTCCGATCCGCGTTTACGTAGAGCGTCGGTACGCGATAGGTTGTCGCCGCGACTATTTCGCCGAGGATATCGTCCGCCTGTCCGTCCAGTAGCGAATCTCGAAGTATGAGAAGAACGTCGTTAGCGTGTGACGTTTGTAATACTCTGCTCAAGATATCTGCGAAACAGTCATCGCCCGATCGATCGGTCGACGGAGAAAGACGGCTTTGACTCTCGATGAGATAAGAAAGCACGATGGTCCAGAACAAATGTCGCCTCATGATCCTCGTTTCAGCGATGACGAGAGGAAGTGGCTGTGATTAAAAGTACACTGTTAAACTCAAATTATATTATAGTGTCAAATTATACTCAATTTGAGTAATTTTTAACTATTTGATAAGTCGCCACTGCTCCTACTCAATATTTCATTAATTTTGACTAAAAGGAAGGTAAAATTTTGACTAACATGGAATTTAAATTTGATAAATTAACGACATATTGAGTGAAGCTTACTCAATATGTCACTAATTTTATCTCATTATTTTAGTCAAATTAACCGGATATTGAGTAGGAGCAGTGGCAACCCATAGGAATTTACAATGTAGTTGAAGGTAGTTGAAATGACGACTGTGAAGAAAAGCTCGGCATTGAATATCGGCAACTGCAATTGCGCCGCTAGTTACGCGGGCCGTGCATTAACGAAGGAAATATGAGTTTCGTTAAAACATTTACGGGGAATTGCTTTTCGTGGAAAAACATTATAACTGTCCATCGCATGTAATAGTTAAAGATCATTAATCTTTGCCACTAACATAGAGATTCTCATATTGAGGATAAAAAATTGGTCTTTACACTAATCTTGAGTGTTAAATAAGAGCTTCAAAACACATGCTTTTCCGTATAATTGAATACTGCATTTTAATTTGTTTGATTAGCTTTAGTCATTTTCTTAGAAATTTTCAAGGAAGTAAATATTTAAACATTCTTTTAATATCCCATCTGATTTATACTACTACGTTTTATCTTCAACTTTTTATCTTCAAAATAAATAAGGAAGAGCTGAAAACCTGTTAAATTACAAAAACTAAAATAGTTTTTATATCGTAAATAAATCGATAAATAAATTGTCTAAACATTACCTTTCAAAATTTGATTTTTTAACTCTTGGAAAATTAAAGACTAATTATTTCAGATTAAAATAATAATTATTTATCGAAAATAGAATTAAATTTTACGTGTTTTGCAAATTTGAAATCCGATGCGAGTATATTATTGCTGTATATTATGATACTATCGGTACACATATACTGCAACACATAAAGAGCGACTCTCGAATTAATTCCCACGAGTTCGAGACCAAAGAAGACGGGACGGCCGTGCGCGCATCCGGACGCCATAGTCCAGTGCCCTTTTAAGTTAAAGGGAAGAAGAGTCGACGGTGAATGCCGCAGAAACCGAAGGGACACTGATATAAATCAACGTCCGGCCGGCACGACGACTTGCGCGAGAACGGAACGGAGCGGGCTGAGAAAGGGAGACGCGGGCGGCGGCGAAGTCCAAGTCGCCCCGCGTCTCCCCCTCGCTACTTATGCTAATGCCGGCAAATCAATTTATTTATATTTATTTATAGCATTCAAATGTTTCCCCCGGAACGGGGCTCCGAGCTGAAACGCGCGCGCGCGCGGACGTCGCCGGTTGTCGGCGTGGACCACCCGCGAAAGCGAGCCGATCCCGCTCGCTGCGGGCTACGAGATCCGTGGGGTCCCAAGATCGTCCCCCTTCCCTCAGACTGATACAGATAGAGGATGCTGGACGTGGGTCTGGGCAGTCCTTCCGACGCATCGCCGGTCGATTCGAAATTTCACGATGCAGAACGCTAGGCTAGGAAGAAGAGATAAGAAGATATTTTCACGAACGGGCTTCGAATCTCAAGCGAGACGCTTGCCGCGGACATTTGTCGTAACAGTTGCGTCCTGTTTTCTCGCAGGCGTATGACTTTTTACAATTTTGCTACGTCGGGACGTTGAACCGTGTGCTCCATGTGCTGGTGCGCGCGGGAGATCGCGTTCGCTCTGATAAAAACTCGTGGACGATTAGAGACAGTTGACTGACAACCCGTTTATTTTCTAATACCGTGCACGCCTACGTGCGTAATGCAACTTAATATATATCTGTACATATTTATATATTCGTTCAGTATTTTGAGATATTTGATGTGATAATTTTAAACCTGAACGTGTATAATAAAGAACTTGAAGATTTTATTAATATGTAAATTGATTAATATGAGATCGAATATTTCCTTTATACGTTTGAAATATACAGTTCTAAAATTGCCTTTCTTTAAGATAAACTAGATTTTTTTTTTTAGTGGACATGTAAAGTCTTAGAAAAATGTATTGAAATTTGAAAAATGGTAACAATATCCCGAAAGCCATAATCTCACAATTTTTCACGATTATGACTTTTCGAAACTTTGCATATTCACCTGTTCTTTTTTTAGATTCATCTGTTTGAGGATCAAATCATTTCATTTTATTTTATTATTTCTTGCACACTCTCTTTTCTCTTTATCGCTATAAAATAATATAATTTCGCTCCACTGGTAAATATGCATGCCACTGTATACCGTGGCACTGTAACAGGGAGCATCACATCTGCCGGGCGCGGTTAACTCGAGTCAAGCGTGACGTAATTCCGAAGAACCCGAGTATACCCGAAGTTCTCAGTAACGTATATGTGTATGAAAAGACAAACACGATATCGAGAGACAGCTTCTCGTTGTTTGCTTGCAATATAAAAATTATTTCTATTTTTTTACAACTTCATTGCGTTTCCCAATATTTTTTATATTAGTTGATGTCTAATTACACTGTCCGACATCATTTTTATAACATGTATGTGAATAGTCATTTTCAACGTATTTTTGCCTGCTGTCGTAAAAACCCTCGAAATCGTTTTTGGCTTTGATGCCAATTTTTTTCAAAATTATGACGTCATAGCCAAATTTAGATAACGGATTTCAGCAGACAAAAATATGCTGAAAATGACTATTCACACTTCTGTTACAAAAAAATGTCATTTTTTGTTGGACAGTGTTATTTACTGAAATATGACACCAAANTATTAGTAAATAAAAATTTACTTGGATTACTTGTTAGTAGGACACCCTTTATGAACAGCTGGGTGAGAGGTCGGAGTGCGCCGCGTAGTTAATTACGTGATAATTATGAACACGATGCATGAAGTGTATACGAATGGTTCCGGTATAACTCCGAGAATTTTATTTATCATAAAAAGAGTATTGTTCAATATTTATTTATTACACNACGATTTATATAAATAATCCTAATAATTACTCGTCGGTGTTTGATGAAACTGGATTATTCATTATAAATGTTGTCTAAAGCCCTTTTAGCGAGTAGCTTGCTCCGACTCGTTTATTTCTGAGTCACCCGGTATAACTGGAGGACTAGCGCGGCGCGCGGTCAGTTGTGTCAATTATAGGCGTGGACATATAGAATATATAAAGTGTATTTGGAGGCATTGAATCTCTCTCCCTATCGCGAGGAATTTTCGGCGAAGATCTAAGACATTCTTCATATTTTCTCGAAATGGCCAGTGGATTCCGCGTCTCCTTTCTCGCGACAGCGTTGCTCTTCCTCTGTTGCCTTCAAGAAGGTATATTAACCCAGACGTCTTGAAAAGATTTAAGTTTTAATTAATTAATATTTTTATATTAACTTTTAAATGACCTTTTCAAAGCGCGAGATTGCGAATACTTCGCGGGTGCGTAATATGTCGCCGGGATTCCTGGTGATTTGCGTATAATTGCAATAAGAATTTTATTTCGCAAACGTATTCCTAACCTTCACTTCATAAAAACAAGTGTGCATCAGGTGGTACTTAAGACGAAAGTGTTTAGAATATTGGAGAACAGTATGTACTTGCAGTTGGAAATGGAAAAGTTTCGAACCTTGTCGTATTCTTTTAGGCCTTTCTATCAAATGTTGGGTGTGCAGGTCAGACTCGGATCCGAAATGTGCGGATCCGTTCGACAATTCCACAGTACCCATTACAGACTGCAAACAGGAACCTGAGTTGGAGCACCTGCCAGGCATAAGACCGACTATGTGTCGTAAAATTCGTCAAAAAGGTTATTTCCCTATAGTGACATTATGCAATACCGTACACAACTAATATGCAGAAATGTAAATCTGTTGCTTTGTCGATTTTATTTTGTATTTGTATTTCATAAAAACTTTCATTTACAGTCAACGGAGAGTGGAGATATTTTCGCAGCTGCGCTTACATGGGCGAGCCAGGGATCTCGGGCGACGAGCGATTCTGCTTGATGCGAACCGGAACGTACAATATTTTTATGGAATACTGTACGTGCAACAGCAAAGATGGTTGTAACACAGCGCCCTATCAATATGGAAATTGGCTGCTCTTGTTGATCGGTCTGATAACAACCGTTCGATATGCATTTGTCGTTTGAAAACAAGTCTAGCCAAAGATTCTTAACAGATCTGATTCACTGGATACTTTAGATTTCAGTAACTATCTCTACAGTTCAAGATTCACTTGTACTTACGAATACTCCTCTCATTTTACGCATCGAACGTCAGGGACAACGCCCAATCAAATATATATAGATATCATAGTTTTTTACTGTGCAATTTTATAATTTTTATAACTTTTTTACGCAATGTGCCTTTTTACGTCTATCTTTAAATTTATCATTGATGGCAATTTTTAATATTTATAAGAAGGCATAACTTCCAGTAAGTCAGTAATTTGCCTTGGCTTAAGATATATTTTATCACTAAATTACACATATTTTATAGAAATATATTTTTACTGCTATACAAAAAAAAATGTATATTTGTACTATTCTTTCCATTTTAATATTACTATAGTACAAATTATGGACCTTACTAATATATCAAATTAGTCAATTATTATAACCCCAGATATTAAAGATAAGACTGCTAAAACTTTGCCGTCCACATTAATCACGCGATCAAATTAGTTTTAGCGCGGTAATTTTGCCGTTTTCTTAATATTTTTGTATATATGTATTTTCTCTTAATAATATTTAACCTTTTACTGCCATATACGATATAAACAAGGCATACATAACATATCGTCGACTTATTTTATTCACATAAAGCACAATATCATTCAATATGTCGTGCTCAAAATTGACTATAAAAATTGTATCGAGTACAGACAATAAAATGATTTTTTAAAATAAATATGAAGCCTAAGAAACTCATTGAGCTTTTTATTCGTTGCAGGAGAATAATTAAATTATGATTAATATGAGATATACTTTTATAAATAAAGTTTCTCTTTTACATACAATACAGAAGTAAATAAAAATATAATTTTTAACGAAATGTATGTGTACTTTTTGGTGTCAGCAGTTACAAACATACAAGTATTCCTTAAAATATCGTCGAAATATGCATTATTCAAACAATTGTAGAAAGTTATAGAAAACATGTTAATTGAGGTGTTACACAATTTCGTAAATACTTAAGAATTCTCTTAACTATTTCTTTTTGTGATATTTTTATTTGAATTGTAAAAACACTGAAAATATTAATACTAATTAAATAATACTTAATGTCTTTAAAAGAATTTGTGTAATTACAACATGTTTTGCGATTTGTTGGGTAATATAAAATATTTTATGTTCATAAATGTATAAATGTATAAATAATGATTGATATAGTAAAAATATTTCAATGTATCACAATTGGAAATAGCTTTTTGCTAATATCAATTCCAAATATTAATCGCCGCTTATTCCGTTTCTAGCTAGCGTGGTAATAAAAATGAGCATTTAAAATACTAAACTAGTCAAATTTATCATTATTAAAACGTATCATCTTTAATGATACATTTTCTTAAGCGATTATAAGAGCGTTTTAATTTATATAAAAATTTTATGCTGTGTCGAAACAAAGTATCAATTAATACTAAAGTAACATGGCGAGTTTATATTCTCGTGAAATCTTACGAAATATGATATGTTGTAGTTGTTACGATTATCCACTTATCTATACATTTAGACAATACCTATTATGTTTAGACAATAGTTCTTACTTTACGGACGGTTACATTGATTGAATTTGGGACAGAAACAACGAGTTCTCTCCTTTGCGGAATCAAGGACGGTTGAAATTGGCAAAGGTTTTCGTATGTACAACAGAATACGTGCGATCGAAAATTGCAGCTAGATTCGTGCATCGAAAAAGAATTTCCTCCTGTGAGGTCACGTGATGATTTTCTCATGTAAAATCAGCAGCAGATCGTTAGCATATTCAGCAAGAAAGATTCACGTAAACGCGTTTGCATTCGTATACGCTTCTATGGTATTCTTTGGAATGGCCTTATCGATCGACGTCTTAAATATTTATGGCGTGTGTATAGCGCTCTCGTTTTCGCTGCTGTGCTTCTAGACATCCAAGAGGAAAGCACGTCGTTCGACGACTGCGTAATATTGAGTCAGATAAGACGCGACTTCTCGTGCGCCTTATTTCTATTCTATTCGAACGCCTGCCACTTCGTTATCTGTTGCCCCGGTTTCGCCAGAGCTTGCTTCCACTGCTCGCCGTAAGTTCCACCGACATCGGGTCCGATCACAAAGTGGCCTACGGGACTCTTCTTGCCTAGATAATTGCGTAATAAAGAGCAATGTGAGCGTATAACGATGTCTTATATTTTATAAAGGTTTTACGAAACTTTTTTAAAGAGCTTACCCATTTTATTCTTCGAGACGAACTTTACAACGAAGCTCACGTCGTTGAGCGCTCCTTTGTATGGATTGTCAGCGACGACTCTCGCCGCCTCCGGTGAGAATTTCATGGACACTGTCGGTGTAAATCGATCACTCTTCCAGAAGTGTGTTACTCGACCATTATCCACGACTGACATCTTCAGATACATTTGTCCCTTTAGACCCTCGTGCTCGTGCATCGTCTGAAGCGAACATCTCAGACGGTTTAGAGACAATATTAGCTGTCCGCCACTGTCTTCATCTTTCTCGCCCTTAGATAGACATAAGGACAGTTCGACTTGTCCCTTCTTATTCTCTTTCTGAAAAAATATTATCTCATGTATATTTTAATAACAAAATTAAATGAAGAGTATAGCGAGATATATCATAGACGGAAATTTCAACATTTATAAACGCGGTTATATATACAATATATTTTTATTAATATATCAAACGAAATTATAGCTATTTTTAAATAATTGTAAGAATAAAGAAAAAATACTAGATGTATTTTTGATAATTAGAATTTTATCATGGAAAATAAGCTCTATCTCTGAGAAAATCTCTTTGTTAAAGATATGATTGCGCAATTACATAACTTGTAATGAGTACAATACAATATTATTATGTTGTAGACAATAGTAAACGGACCGTGAGAATATTAAATAAAGAAAAAGAAAACTACGATCCGAGCTGGTTCTTGATAATCTAATATTTTTACGTAAATTTTTATAAATTAATTTCTAGCTTAATAAACTGCGCGCCGATTAAATTTGTCGGCCTTAAAACACACACACACACACACACACACACAGCTCCTAATCGGAAAAGCAAATCCACATACTTAAATCTGTAATCGACTATTTTATGCTAATAAGCAATAAGTTCTTTACAATGAACTTAAAATAATGCTTTGTTGTTTTAAAGATTAAATTTGCGTAAACATTAGTGTGTTCGCAAATAGCACAGTCAATTCTTCTTCATTGAAAAATGGCATAACTGTGGTTTTTGCGACCGCAGTGCAGCTGTTATGAAAACTTACTCTCTCCTCAGCACCCGAGATGCCACTGGCGATCGGTCGTAATGGCTTCCACAAGTCCCCTGTGGACACATCGCTGGCATGCTTCGATTTTGGCGGTTTGCAAACAAAGTTCTTCGGGTCGAGCGGAATCGTCGTGGCGCCAACGGTTCGTCTCTTGTCGTAGGCTCTTCTCTCCGTGGCTGTAGGTTCCCCGAGCTTGTCGGAGCTCTTGCCGAAGAACTGGCTGAGAAGTTTGTTCTTGGTGGAATCCTGATTATCGCTAGAGGTACCCTGACCCTCCTTCTTTTTTCCGCCCTTCTTGGGCGACTCCTTAGTAGGCGACGTTTTCTCCTTATCCGCAGCCTTCTTCTCGGTCGCTATCAGCGGCTTGTCTTCAAGAACCGCGTAGAGAGTCGCGACGATAAATCTCGATCCGTTAATTTCTTCCTCCACGACTTTTGATTTGCCAAACTTTTGCTTGGTTTCTTTCCGCAGGGGAAAAACAAATTCCTCGTTCCACTGCGGCCATGATTCATTCCTCGAGGTGGTCTCGAACTTGTCTTTTCCAGGAATCAGCTTCACCTTCAACAAAATTAAATTGTCAGTTTTTTGGTAATAAACTCACGATTCACGATTCGTTGCATAGTTTTAAAGTGGAAATAATATAAGAGTGTAGAAAAAGTCAGAGAGAGAGAGAGAGAGAGAGAGAGAGAGAGAGAAGAAATAAATTTAGAGAAATTAATAGATTCTGACTTGCGTTTATTTTATGGTGAGAATAAGTTTTCCAAGAAATTCTTTGAATTATGAAACGTTAATTTCTAATAGAATTAATTGATTAATATAATCCAACGGTAAGAGAAAATTCCATTATATTCCATCTACGATTGAATTTTCGTTCAGTTATAAATAATACAGTCAAGTTAGTAGAAATATATTTATAATGCCATCACTCTGACATTTCGTTAACGATTCACACATCGATGTGTTCCCGAAATATGTCGAATTGATTTCTGCTATTCGCACGTGTATATATACATAGGTGTTTAGCGACATTGTCCCATTTGTGCGATAATGCCAAAGGAAGTTGTAAAGAACATTCTCTCGCCGGTCAATAAGATACTACAGTCAACGTCGGCCTTCTATAATACGTTACTCGTATAGCATTACGTAATCGCAGATAACACCCAAGAGTGCTGCGAGCGTCTCCGACTACGCGTAATTCAGGCCCGAGTTCAGGCGAAGCGTAGCGTAGCGCGATCTCGCTGTTTGCATACAAGTGTTGGCACTCGCCCGGCATTTCCGATTTGGCACGCGATTATCTCACATTTTATCGGTGCGAAATTAAATTACCAAACTACGTGTACGAGAGAGAGAAGAAATCGAAAAAGATAGAGTCATATTAAATCTGTCGATTTAAATGTCGAGCGTGAAATATGTGCGTCGAGAATACGTGCCGTTGATCGAGATACACGGCGCTTTCCGTTTGCTCAAGTGCGATCGATCCACACTCTCGAGCCGAGTCCTTGCTCGTGTTTACTCTACCTTCACGACGTAGCTGTTGACTCTGGTGAAGCCGAAGTTTTGCGGCAAGTGTCTGGCGCCGAGGACGGTGACGCTTAGCGTCTTCTCGTTCGGCGAGTGCGTGATCCTGACGCCGATTTCCGGCTCGAGATTCACCGTGCGGTCCAGCGGCGTGGACACCGTCTTCAGGCTGTTGTCGATGAAGCTCCTGATCTTGGCCAGCGCCATTGCTCGCGTTGCAATTGTTGCGCCTTGCGAAATCTCCCAATTACGGCTTATCGGCAAACGAGCGATCGTTTAGATAACGGCCGATCAGCACTGGCACGGCGACGCTGTCCGCGAACGCTGCAAAATTTCTAGCGTGAGCGTTTTGCTAGGAGCTAGGCTGCACAAGCGCACGCTAAAGGTGCGCTATTAATACACGGGCGTACATAATGCGGCGTCATGCCGGCCCGATACTACTCCACGATTTTCGAAACGACGCGAGATTGTTTGCCGTGGATTATGACAATTTCCGGAGATAAAGAGATTCTATGTTATCATCTTGAAGGCTATAATGACGGTTATTAACAATAAGATGAAAGTGCCAATGCCCGGATATGTGCGTACCTGGATCGTTCTTGTTATTTCGAACTTTGAATACGAATATTTAAATTTTCAATATAGAAACATGTACATATGAAATATATGAATATACAATGATGGTCGAATGTTTAAATATTCGTATTTAAAGACCAAAATAATAGTGATGAAATAATGTTCAGGTTTAGAATTATGACTTTTTTACCTTGAAACATTGATAATAATCTCATTTCATAATTACTTCAATTTTATCAGCTGCACACATTTTTAATTTGTGGGAATTGTTCCTTGAAATGATTGTTTATAATATAATAATAATAATGATCTTGTTTATAAAAAATTGGAAAAGTGCCACAATTATTTTACGATATCAATGTAACTTTGTAACAGAGAGGAAATCATTTTACAGACTTGCAAAATAGTTATTATCAGGAAAGTAATAGAATGTATTACCACACTCCGGGCTATTGTCTTGGCTTTCAATTGTGAAGTGTGATCGTAAATTTTTCGGTCGTAAAGCAGCGTGCTTTCTCTTCTCATCAAGCAACACAATGCTTCTATCACCAACAACAAGTGATTATCAGCTGTTCTGAATCGACAATGGCGGCTCTTTCGCTTCCGATGCAATAAAGCCGCACGCGTGCAAGAGTAGGATGCTCTCCGAGGAAACGAGCTGACGCGATCGAACTTTCGCCGAGAGAGAAAAAAAGCTTCGCCGTCGATCGATTCGAAGCGATCGCGCTATGCAGCGCGGAATGTCGCGAAGAAAATCGCGTTTAACTCTGAGACCGGATGGCACCGACCCCGATTATTACATCATTAACCAAGGAGAATTGACGAGGCAAATGCAATAGAGACGCCCAGCATCTCCCATCTTCTTAATAGAGACTTTAATGCTCGGTGTGTCATCCGGAGTAGGAAAAAAACAAAGGCGATAACTGCCAATTTGACTTATTCACAAAGTGTTGCTTGATCCACAAATTGAATAAAATTTCCCTCTAATTGTATCAATCGAATGCTTTTATTTCTCTTCACGATGATAACGGCAGCGGAAATAATTTTTTTAATTTCGTTTCATTCAATCTGCACTGAAAAAAAAGTTCTAGGTAAACTTATTATTATTGCATTTAGTAATGCAATTTCTGAAATACTTAGTTATTATGATCAAATATAGTAGTAATAACAAAACGTTTGATAACAATTATGATCACATCATTTTTATAACATTATTTTGTCATAATAAATTTTCACCTAAAAGAAATAATTTTGATATACATGGAATCTTCTAAATTTTAAAGAAATTTACTCTTATATTATTGACCTCAAAAGAATACCTCTGAAATCAAGAGAAAAATAGTATAAACAAGAATTGAGAAGAGTATTTAAGAGAGAAAAAAGTATTTTTCACTTTATTGAAAGAGGAATATGTTTGCTATAAAACAGTAAGTTTAGAATACGAGATTATAGGAAAAATGAGATTATAGGAAAATTTGAACGTAAAATACTTTAATTGATTATTTCACCAAGGTTCTTGATAATTTTTATCAAGACTGGATTATTATAATCAGTCTTTTTTTTTAGTGTGCCTTAACGGCTCGGCCAATATGTTTTCTCGCGATTATCGGGAGCACCTGAAAATGATCCGTTATATTATCTCCCATCTGACTTGAGCTAGCGTGCGCGGTTGCGAGTTACGAGGAGGAGAATTACAATGCACCGAGTCGGTGACGCGTCAAACATCTCGTTCCACATGCGACCCGCGAAAAGCAAAACTTGCACGTACCATAATCGCGATTCCGGAGCAAATCGGCGCCGAGACCACGCGCGAGAGGCAGGAAGAGGATCGTTGCCGACCGGCGTCGGTCGTCCACGTCTGGCGGGTCTGGATGATTGGGCCGAGGAGGGTGCCACGGAATCTCTCTCCGTCGAACTCGTCCAACTCGTGCCGGACGCGGCGCGGATGCCACGGTCACACTGGGAGAGCGATCGAACGTGTACACGCACCACCACCTCCGCCGATCGCCCGGAGGAATTCACCGAGGGGCTTTCACCGCACGCAATCCGTCGTTCGTCCGCGATCGCGCCGTTCGCGCCGCGATCCACCGTACATTGCGACGCTCCGACCGACGAGGATCGCTCTAAACAGCCATCAACCACCGTTAACGGAATATGTGGGGCCCCATGAATGGCTGGCTCCGTGGGCGATTGCGCGCGTGCGATCGTCGCCGTAGTCGTCGTCGTCGGCTCCGTTTGCGCGCGACGCGCCGCCGTGGTATGCAGCCTGCTTTCGCGTGGGTTCCCTTTATAAGAGACCAGCGTGGCCGGTTTGCAGTGGCGGATTGTGGCGAGGTATCTTTCGATGGGCGCCGGTCGAATAAAAATCTCTAAGTGAACGCTGAGAGAAAAATACATATAGTTACTTTTGGACCCAACCATAATTTTATAATATTTCTGTTGATAATGATTATGGTTAACATAATGATGTATAGTTAACCCAGATAGGAAACTATTGTAATAAATGCACAATTATTGCTTCTTTCCATTCACAGCATTTCTAACGATAATTATGATTTACATAATTATGGATGTAGTTAAGTTAATCATATTTTGTGTTAGAAATATTATAAAATTGTGGCTGGGTTCAAAATTAACTTATATTTTTCTTTCAGTGAAGACACGCGCCTAAGAAACTTGCTTACATTGCGTGCATTCTATATGAATTGTTACATGCGCTAATTATTTTTAAGTTAAACAGCTATTTTAAGACCGACAAGTAATTGGCGCAGTTTACTGGCTTGGTACACTGAAAAATAAATATAGTTACTTTTGGTCTCGACCACAATTTTATAATATTTCTAACGATAATTATGGTTAACGTAATGATATGCATATAGTTAAGTTAATCGCATTTATTGTGATTGAAGCCAAAAGTAACTATATTTTTCTCTCAGTGTAATTAGTTTGAAGTTATTATAAAACGCCAAAATGTTATCGACTGCCAAGATTCAAGAACTCGGAGCATATACAGTTTTCTTTCTAATTTAATTGTATTTTTTAAAGATATTCTTTGTTTATTTCTTGATACATAAATGTATATAATTATTAATATTTTACTGAATATATTTAATATACAATTTTAAATCTGTCATGATCGCGTCAAATGGTTAATTTCAAAATTAAAATTTATTTTAATTCTCTTCGGCTTTTGAAGTTTTATATTTTGTCGAGACTCCAGTATTTGCAGCTACGCTACTGTCGTAAAAGTGGCCGTTGCTGTTAAAGTAGGGGATTTACTTGTACCCGCCATCGCACACCGTCTCTGGGTTGTAAAGTTGTGGTTGTGGAGTGACGCCTGTTGCGTTCACAAGGTCGCACATTCACATTGCGCCTCGTCTGTATGTGTGCAGGTGTGTGAATGTGCAAGTGCGTGAATGTGCATGGGCTTCTGCGTGAGTAAACACAACCACATGAATGAGGATTTGAGGGTATATCGGAATCAGGACCGTAAATAGCCATAAATTCTCCTCGTCCGAGATAGCGGCGGAAAAGTATAAATAAGAAGGCATATTTGCGATAAAAGATTTCAATATTAAAATCGATGTAATATCCTGAAAGAATCTATATCTAGAAATTCTAATAATATGACGCATCTTTTCGTAAAAAAGTAAAAAATTTATGGAAAGGTGTAGGAATTTAGATAATATATCAGGACGATATACCGCGATAAGCAAGCATACCAAAGAGATTATTACGAATTAGTGATGAAAATTGATTGCGGCAAGTTATGCGACTTAACCGTACAAGAATGGATGAACGAATCGCGGAGAAATACTACGTAATATAAATTTATACATCTCGATGCGCAGAAAAAACTAATTATTATGTCACACGACAATCTTGAATAAGCAAATCAAAAGAATGCGGTAGAGAATATTGACGCATAGAAAATGAATCGCGGCTGCTGCATTAGAATATGATGCGCTCGTTGTGTTAAAAGCGTTGTTAAAAGCTCGTCATCGCGCTCGTCACCACGAAACAAATTCAAATACACACAATTGATCACAATTTATTTTGTGATTACTTTTAGATGTTTATCTGACTTGTGACTGATTTATCGTAGTTCGATCTTTAAATCTCTTTCAGTAGGAGATAATATTATGAAAGTATAAAGGTTTTTAAAACGGTTTTTTTTTAAATTATTTTTTCTAATTATACTATTTTCTTACTTATACTTATTCTTTCAAAAGTTTGAAAGCACTGCATAAGGGAAATTCAACAAAGCAAAGAATTTCTGAGAAGTGTAATTAGAAAAAGAAATGAAATTCTACAAAATAGTAAAAATACGCAATAAACTTTTATGAGATGCTTTCTTTGAACGTATTAACAAGAGATTTTTTTGTTAAACTGAAAAGTATATTTGTTTCCAAACTTTTAAACGATAGTGTATGTATGTGCGCTTATCGTAGACCTTTGCGGGAACAAACATATTCGCGCTCGCGGTTGCATTATTTCAAACGCAATTTAAATACGCGTTCCGAACGATGCTCTACGCGTATCTAATTGCATTGATCACACGTGATGATATGCAAGGATAGTTCTGTCAGGTATTGGCCTTCAAAGTTAAGTAATGTTTGTCACCGATTATATTAAACAAACTACATTACTAGAACTGAACTCAAATAACATATATAATTGTTATGAATTCACTTTTTTAAATTCCTTATGAATTTGCGTAATCTATTCTAAATGGACTAAAAAAAATTCTTTTTAAAAACGATTCTATAGAAGAATATAAAAAGATTTTAGATTCTCTGTATCTGAGAATCTAATTTGCCATCATGTCGATTTATTGTGTCTTTAAAAAATATTTATTACTATGTATATGTATAATTTATGATTCAGAAAAATAAACAGTCCTATCAAGCATTTTGGAAATAAAATGGAAATGACAAATAATAGTTACCTAATGTGGATAGGTAAAATTTAATAATTGAAAGTATATAGCGACAGAAACTGATATTTTCTGCAGAAGTTAAGCAACGCTTTCGAGAAGGTTGAAGGTAGCTGCCTGCACCCTCTCTAGAGGGCAATAACGACAATGCTCAACCCCTTCTTTCTACCAAACAACCCCCACGGTTGATGAACAGCTGTTCAGCACCGCCATGGCGCACGCGACGTCGCGACGTCGAAAACACTACGAGCAATTTCGATTTATCCATGCCGAAAAAATCTTTCCGCGTCGCGACACGATTTATCTGGTGATAAACTTTCGATCGTAGAGCGGTATTTCGTGATAGTGTTTCGGACCGTGCCAATTGTATATTCGCGAGTGATATTAAGGTGACGTTTCAGAAATATTAAGTGTGAATTTTAATTCTTAACAGGTAAGAATTTATTTTTTATTTACTTTTTAACGCCTTTATGTTTTAGATAATAGCTTAGAAGTAGGCGTTGCATAAAATTTGTAACATACGCAACGGAAAGAGTGAAACATAGTCGACTGATCAGAGAAAGATATACAAAGATATAATCGTAATCAAACATATTGAGTGGATTTTTTTTATTTAACTATTTTCATAAACAATTATTTTAATTTTTATTATTTATAGGTGCGATATGTTTTTCTATTGTATGTATTGCATAATATTATTTAAATAAATAAGACGCATTAGATTACTGTCAAAAGGCAATAAACTATTTTATAAATTATACAAAATTTTTTGTTTCATTAAAACGACATTATTTCAAGAAGAAAGCTATTTATATATTTATATATACATATATTAGTATATTGTGTTTTATTTTATGTATGTATCAATTGTATATGTGTTCTTTAAAATTAAAATAGCTGCTCAAATTATCAGGATACCTTATCTAATTGCAAGTTGTTTTAAAATACTTAACTTGATCGTGAGATGGCACCACGTAGATACATTTCGATTTGACAAATGCAGAATAAATGATTTTATTCCGCAGATTATCGCTCATAGCTTATATTCAAATCCGGTACAAGTTTGTCATTTCTATATTGATCTATATTGATTATTCATCTTTGGCGAAAAAATAATTTGCGCACTATTGAAATTATTTTTCATAAAACTGATTTAAAAATTGAAAGATAATTTCAAGCAGAAAGAAGATTTTTCATCACATATATTTACATGTTTAATATGTCTAAATAATGCTTATATAATAATATTTACGTAACGCGTATGAACTTTAGTGTATTTTCCATAACAGGTGTCAAAGTGAGATTCAGAATTATATGGACAAATGTTTCGCATCTTCTTTTTCCTTCTTAACAGCTATAAAATAATCTTATGATTTGTCAGAAAATGCCAATTCAATTTGCATACATGTGACGAAGAGCGATAGGGGTATAATCCTTTTTTCAGAAAGGAAAGGCGACACACACGATCCGGAAAATCATACACTCTGTTTTCAGTTACACGTGTTCTTATTCAAGTCACGTTCCGACGACAAGGGTAATAGCCCCGAACTTTGTCTTCGTCGGATCAGCTTAACTTCCGGTAGTAAAATTTCACGAAATTCTAGTGCGGTCTCGGCGAAATATGTTTTCTGTGGTTCCTGGCATTTTTCAGCTTGATCGATCACTGCCACGTTGTTGTACGTAGGAAGCCGGAGATATAGCGGACGTTTTTATGAGTTTCCTGGAACATGGACGTTACATCACGGCGATTAATTTACATTACCATAACATACGCTCGCAATTTTTACGAAATTAAATTAGAGGGACAATTTGGGGGAGGGGGGAGGAAGAAACTCCAATCAATTTGAATTTAAGAAAATTAGTTTCATAACAATTATTATTTTTGTTAACGTAACCGCGAGGAACACTCGCCGAACTTTATTTGCATATTCCTTTAATGCGAACTGTATGTTCCAATTATCTGTATCTATCATCGAGCCATCTGATGTTCAATATACGGTGGCGCGACGGCACAATAAGAGAGAGAAAAAGCCGATATGGCGAAATCACATTATGCGCTAGTAATCCGCGCTGCATTACGATGAATGCTGCACGTGTCTGCGGCTTTTCCGCGTCACGAGATTCATGAATGCAAATATTCCGCGAATAAAGAGTCACGCGCGCTCTTTACATCATTCACCTTTCTCATTTTTGTTCCGCGTCTCTCCTACCACGCCGCCCTCTTCCATCCCTTTGTTCTTCCTTACGTTATTTCCCTCTCGTTCTCTGCCTTCCTTCCCCCCTTCCCCCCCCGGCCACCCCCGTAACAGGTCAAACTTTAGCCGTAGACGCGTATCTCGGTACGCGCCACCCATTTTCGCGTTTATGATTTAATGAACGCAACTCCGCACCTACCGCCATCGACAACAGTCCGCGCTTCTTCCCTCGATAAATCTCCGGCGTACGCCTTATTATAAACTCTTTTGCGCGGCGCAATTTAAAAGTATAGCTCGCAAGTTCGTCCTACGGAGCTTCGTATTAAGCTCCCACTTTAAAAGCGGCACCTCGGCAGCCGGTAGAAGTATCGCCGAAGTTTAGCTAATCATTTCTCATCGTGGACGCTGATAAATTATTCAATTATAACGTCCACCGCCGCCGACCGAACAATTTCCAAGTACAGGGAAGAGAAGAGAGGGCGAGATAGGGAAAGAATGTAGTACATTCCTTGACGCTGACTATTCGAACATTTCTCGCGATATCGAATTAGTATCGCGCCGGCACACAGTGCGGAGATTAAAGTCAGATTTCGAAGTACTTGGTAATTCCCTGTACGTATTTCTCGCACGTAGTCGCAGCTTGATATATTTAACCTCCCTTTGACCCTGCGCACCCTTTTAAGTGCATCATTACGTATTCTCTTTTGTAACGCCGGGCTTTATGCAGACCACACTCGCAGCACCTTCCTATTCTTGATCATATCGCATATTAACTGTCTAAGGTATTAATTATAGAATTTTACTCCTTACTGTAAATTGCCTTCTATTAGCTACATGTATGCACGATAAATGTATAACTCAAAATGTATGTGCGTGTAGATATATAATATATTATATTAATAATTCTTTACTAAAAATAGTTAAATTTATTCTTCTAAATCGGAAATGAAAGGAAACAAAATCACAATGATTGAAATATAGTTTCCAAGATGGAACGTGACTAAATTGCTTTTTACTGGTGCATTCAGCTGTATTAATTATAGAATTTTACTCCTTATTGTAAATGCCTTCTATTAGCTCTAAATGTGTATACATGATGAATATATAATTCAAAATGTTCAAAATTACATATATGCGTGTAGATATATAATATATTATATTAATAATTCTTTACTAAAAATTTATTCTTTTGTGTTAATCGGAAATGAAAGGAACCAAATCACAATGATTGAAATAGAATTTTCGAGATGGTACATGACTAAATTGCTTTTTTATCGACATATTCAGCTATTAATTAGTTATTGGTGTCTATATGGAAAGCAATTATTTACATAGTAGCGAACGAATAGCGGCAAAACAAATGATTTATTTTACTTTCTCTAGCTTTATTGCTTTATAATAACTTTCAGCAAATTAATGTTGGATTTCACATCGTATCTGTTGTCTTCTTGTGTTGCCTACATTATTATGTAGGTTCTCGTTAATAGAAACACAGTGTAGATTCGATCTGTGCAAGGAAAGTTTCGCAATCGAACACATCTAAGGATAGCGCTTTAATTGGAATCTATTTACATCTCCCGGCGTAGGTTTCGACGCAATTCTGTTAATATCTTTTTCCTCGGGCTTGTTCACCTCGCGCTGCTGTATGGCACTTTGTTCCAGTTCCGTAACATGACGACAGAGAAAGAGGTCGGAAGTTTCTGAATGTCGGTAATGAATATATGAATGCATAAGCGCGGCCGAGCCGTTCGTCATTCGAGAATTGTACATGTATCGCTTCATGAATATCTCGCATATCACGATTTTCAATGCCAGCACGATGTCTAATGACTGCAAATGCGTACATCTTACGTTACTATTCTTACTGAAGGAAGTTGAACTCTCAAATAATCATTCTTTCCATTTTCTTTTACGATTTTATTTTATACGTATATATAATAATTTTTTATATAAAATTAGTTTCTCTGATTTTTAACAAAAATAATTATTAGCTAGAATTTAGGTAGCATTAATTTCTTTTGTCCCGAGCGCCTAAGGGAATATCATCAAATCGCGATTATGCATATCATGAATAAACATTGTATGTATAATAATTGAGTAGTCACGACAGACATTCGTCCATCGAATTCACAGTCGTGGCATTAACAATTGTCCGAATTCCTACGTACAGACAAAGATTTCATTTATCGAGAAAGTTTAAATCAAACCGCCATTACTCACGATGCAGCAACTGTGACGGAGCATTTCGATTCACCAAAAGGCAATTGAAATTCGTTTCGTCACCGGCTTTTGCGAGTCGTCCTTTTTTGCGATTTTGCAATTTATAGTAGGTATTTCAAGATTCTGAATCGGCACAATTTGGCGGTACGCGGAAAAATACAATTCGTTTCGTACGTGGCGGGGCTTTTTAGATCCTCTCTTTTTAATTTTCTATCTATCCCGCGGCAGACTCGACGAATGTAAATTTCTGTCGATTACGATTGGCGGACAAAAATCTATTTCATGAAATACGTTCGTAGTTTGTCAATCATGCAGAACAGGGCGCTTCGGAAAAATCGGAACGTAAACAAATTTCACGACTTGCGAGTGTGCGTGTAATTTATCTATAACGTGAAATTGTTTAATTTATGATGGCGGGAGGGAAAAAAAATACGTGTAGTCCTTGCCATTTTTTTTTGTTTTCCAATGTATTAAATTGTCATGAATTTCGACACTTTGCGCAACTCGAATCCGCCGAAACTCGCAGATAAAACGGATTAGTAGCGAGCGTGGCCGAACGAAGGGGATGTAAATCGATTTTCGTCGTGCCCTTAAATTCTATTAGCGCCAACTCCGATTGCATTCTTCAAATGGAAATGGGGAACGAGATTTTCGCGACGGAGAAGTGATTTCGACAAAGCAAAGTTGCGCCGGGCGTGTGATTAGATTTTACACTCTCGCTTTACCTTTACGAATGCCGTTGTCTTCGTCGTGCGCCTCCCCCCCCCTCCCTCTTAAACGAAGCCCTACCAAGGGCCAGAGCGGAGCGTGAGCGAGGGCACGATATCGGAAAATAAATTTTGCGTAATCGTGTTTCGACTATGGAGGGCCACTATGGCTATTAAACGCAGGAAATTCTTGTCCTGCTCTGGCAGAGAACTAACAGGGCCATTTCCCTTTCCAGTTTAAACTGCCATTTGTGAAACCGTCTGCCGCGGCGAACGAGTGTCCCGGTTCCTGTTCTATCGTTGATGATTTATTCAATCGCGCGCGCTTGTCGATATTTATCGTTCGCCGACCGTTCCCGAGGGGACCAGACACTCTCCCGATGAGATAAATCATATTATCGTAGACAAGTAGCGTCCACTACGTGGCAATCTGCATCCATGCCAAAATCTGCGGCCGCACGGCCAATTGTATTGGAAATTGTATTAGATTGATACCGTATTGCTTAATGATGACCATCTGCTTTTACCAGCGTCAATTGTCCTTTGTATCTTTCATATTTTGTAATATACAGCAGAAATTACATTTTCCTTTGAAATAGAATCATAGTGTTATGATTCTGTTACTTTTATAATTTTATAATTTTATGTTTTTATAAATTTTTAAAGATTCTTTGCGAGCTTTTCTGTCCTGTGTGTAGAAAATAAGAGACGAATGTAAAATTGCAAGTTTTCACAATATACACTAACAATGAGAGAAAAGTATGTGATATTTGCTATAATTGCATAGTAAAATAATTACGAAATTAAAATCTCATTAATAACAACCATATTACAAGTTGCACGGACCAAATTATGAGGACTTTAATAAAATGTTAATCCAATCATAATTTATATTGTTTGAATAAATATAAAAATATAGTTGGCTCTAAAAATAACTATAAGTTGTAGTCATATAGTTACTGCGACAATTTTTTTCTCAGTGTATTATCATAGCTTGCATTAAATATCTATATATCTATAAAGTATCTGATATTTTCCGTAGATTTTTCCCTCTAAATTTTCGACGAGATCGACCCTGGTTTACCGCGGCGAGATGTAACATGCAAATGTGATGAGATGTTGCAAGCGTAGACGTTGTACAGAAACGACACTTCATCGTTGGTAGGGTTAATGTAGAGTTGGCGAGTTTCCCCCTCGGAAACTTTGAATCCGACAACCCCCGGCGTCGTCGCAGCGGACTAAAACGCTTCGCCTCGCGTATTCTCCGAGGATGCGCTCCCGGGGAAAGTCCCAGATAGGAAACAAATCCTCTCCGAGCGGGAATGGCCGTTCGGGGGAGTTGCTACAACGATTGAATGCACGCCACGCTCGATTATTTAAGCGCGCGCGCCCGAGATTTCTCGGGGCGCAAGTCGGGCGCGGCGCGCGGAAGATCGACGGGTGTGCACCCCCCGGCGGATATATAGCGCGACAAGGAAAAGGAGCGTGTGTCGGCTGACGCCGCTTCGCGGAGAGCGATATCGATTCCGACCTGTCGAGCGTGAGCGATTTAAACTCGGAAGACGAAGGAGATAACGTAAGTCTCCGTCTCTCTCCCTCTCTCTCTCTCTCTCCCCTAGCCGTGCCTGTCCGTGCACCGCCAAGTCGATCGAATTCGAGCGCCGAGGAGTATTTCTATGATTTACTCCGTCGACTGACGCCGCTGCATCCTCAGCGACAACGTAGCAACGATACTGTTTAAATTGTCATAATAGGATTGTCTTTTTTTTCCTGCTGTCTGTTCGATTTAACGCAGCGATACCGGAAAAGTAAAGTAAACGATTTTGTCGAGCGCCTTGTAAGGGTTTAGACTGGAGGAAAGTCTAAAGTTTATCAGCTATGTAGCATTTCTATTTTCGGAAAAAAATATATAAATCTGTGCAGCTTCTGGTAATTGTAGAGATTTTCTTGAGAAAATGCTAAAGAATTTTCAAAATATACAGGGTGTCCCACAATTGTTGTACAAAATTTCGTGAGCCGGCAGAGCGGACGAAACTGAATAGAAAAGTTCTTTACCATTTTGCAATTTGCGCAATAGTTAACGAGATATTAATAATTAAAAATCGCCGTATTAGCCCGACCCTCCGCCGAATACAAGCGCGCGGCGAGATACGACCGCTCAGCGTCATTGTTCCCAAAATCGCGAAGAGTTGTTTTCTATAAATGACAAAAAACAGGGGAACAATCGCAGCTCAAAACCGCCTCTTTTAGGCATTGCCGCGTGTAGTAAACAACTCCTCGCGCGATCTTGGTAACAATAACGCTGGGCGGTCGTATCTCGCCGCGCGCTTGTATTCGGCGGAGGGCCGAGCTAATACAGCTATTTTTAATCTCGATAACTATTGCGAAAATTGTAAAATGGTAGAGGACTTTTCTACTCAGTTTCGTCCGCTCTACCGGCTCATGAAATATTGTACAACAATTCTGGGACACCCTGTATATGAATAAGAATTAAAAGTTTTCGATCCAAAGATACAGAAACAATGATAAAATAAAATTGTTATTTTTATGTTTCAATACAATCATTCTTTATTGTAAATTATGTATTTTAGAACGATGAATTAATTTTCCACATCATTAAAAAAACTATGCTGAATTTTTATTCTTAAAATGATTTAATATTGAGAGATTACTTTTTTATCGATGATAAATTTTGTCCATGCAAATCGGATTTTAATTTTGAAAATTATTTATTTTTAATCCTTTCGCCAGGGAATATGTATATTTTTAGGACATAATATATCCCCGCAGTGTCGAAAGAGTTAAAACTAACGTGAAAATATACATAAAATAAAATTTTCAAAGTTTTGAAAATTGCATGAAAAAATTTACCAATAAATGATAAAGAATTGATATTTCTTTAGTATTAAATTATTTTAATAACAAAAATTCAGAATATTTTTTTTAATATTACGGAACAATTATTTTAGATATAAACGTTGATTGTATTGAGAAATAAAATCAGTTGTTGATTCATTCTATCATTATTTTATATCTTTGGGCCGGAATATTTTTAATCTTTACTACTTATTTTATCATTTTTCTCTTGAATAGCTACATACTGTTTCATGCAATTTAGCAGCGCACTTTTCACCTCATCTCGCTAAAATAATATGATATCAAAATATGTGTTTTTCGTCGTCGTCATTCCGTTACACCGAGATCCCGGGGAATCTTAGAAAAGGATACGCGCGCTAAATCTACATTTCCGAAAATATTATTCCATGGTTATTCGCGCGCTAGATAGAACGTCGAGACTGCGCCCAGCCGATGCGGCTACTTTGCGGGGCCGAATATCGATTTCGGTGTTGCAACGGCAGATATCGAAAATATTGTCGTTTGTATGTAGCCGAAGGAGCAAGCGCTCGCGATTTAGGATTCCGGATAAATAGTTACGACCGTCCCCCATCCAGGGCGGTCCCCCCCCCCCGTTTCACGCGAAAATTCAGGGGCTTTACGCGTGCTGTCGGCAGGTGTTGTCTACCTTGGAGAGCGGTATCGATTCTGCACCGTCGAGCATCAGCGATTTAAGTTTCGAAAACGGTGGAGCTTATAAGGTTACCGCGCTGCGGAATCAGCCCGCCTCTCCGGAAACGGTTAAACCTCTTTCCTTTCCTCCTTCCCTGACGTTTTCGCTTATCTGGACACTTTAAAGTGCTCTATTAACTTGGGCATTGCCGGCATTATTGTAAATAAAATCGGAGAATGACACAGCGGCACGTAAGATTGATCGATCGGTTTAGATCGGTTAGATTCTCTAAAATCCTTTTCCAGGGAACTTTGGGTTGATAGCAGGATGTTAATGTTCGACTCGTATCTACGACGGTTATAGGGACGTCATTATGACGCCGCAATGTCTCTAATCGGCGGTGGCGATCTTTCGATATCTACAGAAACCATGTCACGTAAATATGGGCTATCAGGCTTGTAGGTCGCTGCGGGTAATCGTGACATAATTATGTGCGCGTTATAAATGAGACGTTGGCGAAGATAGAATCACACTTTTTACGAAAATGAGTTAATAGTTTTATCAGAGAGACAGAGATGAAGAGAGGCGAGAGAAGGGAGGGCGTAATCCTCTTTGCGGTTAAAATTGAAATCAAAATCGCTCATCGCGCGAAATTATCTTGCCAAGTGAATATTTCTTAAAATAACTACCGGCTATTTTCGCCTACGCTAATTCCAGGTTATCTTCTTGGCTTGGGTGAGCTCGTCTGCGGCCCCGAATTGCATTACAGGAACGAAAATATTTCCATACCGGCGACATAATGCCCGCAGTTCCTTATAAAACACGACGATGCATCAGTTTTATAACTGTGTCAGGGGATTTCGCCTGAGCCAAGGGGACGCTGTACGCGTGCGTTAATGGACGCGATTACCGATAACGGCTTCCCAGCGTCTCCCTCGTGCCGGCATCGCGGCCGGAAGCCGGGACTCCGTGGACGATACTTCCCGACATTCATCGAGATTCCTCTCCGACAACGTCGCCTTTAAAACAGTATATTAGGCCGAGGGTTATAAATCAGACCGGCGGGGTGGCGGCGGCAGTTGTGTCGGTTGGTGGTCGTGATAGTGCTTAGTAAGTAAGACAGTATGCTGCACCCCGCGTTGTACGTGTTACATTAGATGCACCTACATACAGGTCGTATCAGAAATGTGCATTTTCTCTCGGGCACGAATTCTTGGAATGAGTTTGTACACTCAAAAAAAGGTAGTTTACGTTCAAAGTGATTTTTCCTATAATAAAGTGAAAAATACTTTTTTCTCGTAAATACTCTTGTTTATACTGTTTTTCTCTTGAATTCAGAGGAATTCTTTTGAGGTCAATGTAAGAGTAATATCATTTAAGATTTAGAGAATTCCACATATATCAAAATTATTTTTTTTTGTGTAGAGCCGAGTTTTTAATTAAACTAAAAATTTTGATTAAACGTCACTTAAACTTGAAATTATAATTTTCATTCAAATTTCACGAATGCAAACAAAAGCAGCTTTTGATAATTGTAGAGATTTTTTTGAGAAAATACTTTTGAGAAAAGAATTTTCAAAATATCTTACTCAATATATGTATATGCAGTAAGATTCAAAAGTTTCCGGTCCAAAGACATAAAAGAGATGCTAAAATAAAATTATTATTTTTATGTTTCAATATATAATTCTTGATGAAAAGCAATAGTGTAATATATATTATTTCTTGTGTATAATTGTTTATATAATTGTGCAACATTGCCTCTATTTTATTTGAACAGAGTAACATTGAAAACTGTAGTAATTTTATTGCGAAACGTTTTCTAATGCCAACTCGGATACAGACTTCGTCGGGGTCTAATCATTCGATCGCGCGTGATTTCTGATGCATCCTGTATACGCGTACAACGTACGTGGAATGCCAGCAGGTTGGAGTCACGAGATTTGCCGGGTAGCCTGCTGCTACAATATTGCTCTTCCCTGGCGTCAGGCCAACTCTTGCTTGGGATGGGAGGGCAAAGGCGGGAAGAAATGCGTGAAAAGGAGATGGATGGAGCCGGAATAAGAGGGGAACAAAGTGGGTGAATACTTATCACGTGAATAAGCTCTACAGCGTACGTGGGCGTGCCTTTTAATCTGCGTGCCTTCCCAATTTTTTCGATACTCTTTATCTTTCATCCCTCCCCTCTCTTTCTTGTGTTTTTTTTTCTTCATCATTCTTTCTTTTTCGTCGTCGATACTGCGTTAAACGGTGTCTTATCCTGCCTCGGCGAAGGTGGCCCGCCATTCAATCTTCGTCTGTCAATCGCCGGATTTAAACCGGCCTCGAAAGCGTCAACGAGGATGATGGTGATAAAGGGAAAGATTATGGAGCGGATACGTTATCCTCTCTCGCGAAGAGATTAGATGCGAACTGAGGTTCGCTTTTAAAAATCTACGGGATCTTGTCTAATTGCTCATAACGCAAATGTTTCATGAAAGCGCGCTTCAAAAATAAATGATATTTATTATTATATTACTTGTTTAATTGCAAACTAATGGAAATTTTGATTCACTTGTAAATATAATAGAAAATAAATTCTATGACGATACGTTTTTAGGTAGAAATGGAAATTTTCCTAACAAATAGAAACGTGATAATTGATTGTAAATGCTATTTATTTTATCATAAACGAGTGACATATGATCTCACATTGTTATAAAATTACATATATGAAATTGTATATATGAAACGAAATTTGATATTTTTTATGAAAGATAGCATTTAATGTTATGCATAATTATATGGATAACCATAAATGTTATGCGGACATTTCAAAAATAGATTAAAATTATTTTAACGAGTGCTTTGCAAGAATTTGTGAATTTGTGAAGTCAGTCCGCAGTGTCTGAAGTTCGAAGCTCTTCGCAATTTTCACGATGCTACGTCAGGCGAAATGAACTCTTGAAATTATTCTACGATGAGTTATTTGAATAATCATAAGTTAGTTTGGAAATTTATAAGAAATCAGTATGAAATTCGTTACGAACTTCCGCAAGCAAGTAAATATGATTCATGACTTTGTCAAGGATTTATCGATTACTTTTCATTGAAGTTTGAAATTTCGATAAAAAATTCCAAACAATTGATTTCCCACATAAATTTTTAAACTTAAATTTTCAATTTAACTTTTTTTATTTATTGCGATTTAATTAAATTAGCAATATTATAAATTTTCAACAAATTTTATGTTTACAAAACATAAAAAGATCACAAGTGGAAGGTTTTTAGCATTGAAATAGTTTTAGAATTCCACGCACGTCTGTTTTTCCAACGCGTTCTATACATATTTAAAAAATATCACGGACGCAAAATGGTAAATAATACTAATTAGCGCGCAACGTGTTTTTCTCAACGATATAGCAGTGACGGATGCTTGAGTAACGCGTAACATATGGATAATCCAGTCTAACGATAAATTGCACCGGGTGCTACCGACTAACGAAAGCATCGTTTCCGCGAACATCGGTCCGCATACCGCTACGTACCCGACTGCACGGCCACCTTATCCTTCTTCATTACCCGGCCGAACTTTTCGGCGTGCGCCCGGCTGGAATTATATTTTCGCTGCGGTTTCCGGCCCACTCGCAAATGCCGCCGCGAAAGCAGCCCGGAGACGACCGCAGACTCGTTATTCTCCCGCGGCGGCGGCCCTCTGACCGGACCTCTAAATTCCATTGCCGCGGTTGTTTTCTATTTATCGAGAGGCCAGAGAAGGGAAAGGAAGTCCGGGGGATGGGCGAGAGGAAAAAGAGAAGTGCCCGCGAACGGCACGCGCGCGGAAAGATTGGACGCCCGGGGGAAGCGTGTCGAACGGGAGAAAATCGGTAAAAGAGCGAAATGGACTGGCGATCACGAAGAGACGACGTGGCGGTTGATCGGTCATCACCGTCAACCCTCAGCCCTCCCTGCGGGTGGTTTGCCGGGTTAACCGATGCAGTACGACGCAGCGGGGTGTCCTATTGCAACCAGCTTGAAAATCGCTCGAGTGTACCGGCGTTCCCGGCCCGGTCTGCGGTTGCTCATTGGACGTTATATCTGCAGTATTATATAGTGCACACACACACACGCGCGCGCGCTTAGATACATACATATATACGGAATACCGAGGCATTCGTACATGCGGCCGTTCCATGGATATGCGTGCGTGTAGGGACACGAGACAACGGTGCTTCCGGGTTCCTGTGGGACGGCCTGGGAATGGGTGGATGAGTATCGGTGTTAACGTCTCAGTGGACACGCCGTGGCACTGTTCGCTCTAACCGATAACGTTGCCAACTCGTTAGAAATGAATAGGGAGCTGTGGATGGTTGGAGGGAAGGGGAGAAACGGCAGCAGGTGACACGGGGGTCGGAGACAATGGAGTCGGCAATGGTTTCCGCTTCGAACGCGCCCGCCGTGTCTCTTTCTCGCCGCTCTTCGGGACTTTGTCGGTGCATCTCGTCCTCAATTACTCCGATACCTCGTAATTAATCTTGAGAGTTCGCGCGGTGTTTGTTGGAGCTCGTTATATCGGGGAATAGAGAGTCGCGGAAGAGGACGACGAAGACGTCCCCCGAAATGATGCCTCGAGAAATTGAGACGTACATAAAGGACACCCAGGCACGTCAGGAGGGGGTGACTACTTTGAGACCGGTCCTCGTTACTGAAGTAATCAAAGAGCGTTAATCGTCCGTGACGCGATTAATTTGATTTCATTGCGCCGCCCCTGCTTCTTATTTACGACCGATTATCCTCTCTGTAATGTTTCGGGGGTGTACCTGTCGTCTAGCGTTTCTGCCTCGCTAACGTGAGGCTTTTAATGTAAGCGGATTTCGAGGGACTTGCACACTGAGAGAAAAATATAGTTTTGGACTCAATCATAATTTTATAATAATTCTAACAATAAATATGATTAACTTTTCAGATAGGAACGCATGTAGAAAAATTTTAGCATCATTTTAATTAAAAAATGTAATTTATTGTGTAATATTGTGTAATAAGTCTAAATCTAACTTTTAAAAACATTAATTTTTAATTTAATTATTGTAACATATAACAATCTTTAAAAAAATTGATACTTGAAATAAATTCTTATATAATTGTATAATTAGATCGAATCATCTTAGTACGATTATTACTAAATACATTTCAGAAATTTTGTAATTGTAAAAATTGTTACAGCATAAAATTTTGCAATTATTATTCAAGTAATAGTAAGAAATTTTTTATTTTTTATTTTTTAAGTAACTTTGCTTCATAATTTTCTCAATATTTACAACTTATAATTATAAAATTCTTTTTCAGCAAAAAATATATGTTTTGCAAAAATCACCTCACACGTATTGTGAAATGCTGTGAATGGAAAGAAGCAATACTTGTGCATTTATTACAAAAGTTTTCTGTCTGGATTAACTATATGCATCATTATGTTAACCATAATTATTGTTAAAAATATTATAAAATTGTGATTGAGTCCAAAAGTAAGTATATTTTTCTTTCAATGCAGGTGATCGTGAAATGGAAATAAGGAAGTAGGTGTATCGATATTCAGCGTCGATAGCCCGGAATTTTTTGAAAATTCAGCCGGCGGATCGCGAGAGTGTCTGGTTACGTGCAAGCGGGTTAAGAATTGGCCTTTAATATTCATGTGTAACTTGAGATATCGGCCGGTGGCTGCGACGAACGCGGTCACCGGGCAATTGTAAATTCAAATCGTTAAAGTTTAAGGCGAGGCGGCGAGTCGCGCGCGCCATGGCGTTCTTTAAAGGTGGATACCCGCGAAGGAAAATTATAACTTTCCTCATCGTCGATATCTCAGCGCGCCGCGCGCTTTTCAGGTCAATTGGCTGAAGTCGAGGCAACTGGGAAATTTCGCGACAGTTATCTTATCATCCAGTCGGCATTATCCCCCCCCTCCCCCTTCAAATATGCACGGTCGTTCTCCCCGGCGAGGCGAGCGGGAAACCGACTTATCGTTGCCCCGATAAGGCCACTTTTCCTCGGATGCTCCGTGAGAGTAATCATGTCACACGATCGTAAGAACTTTTGCCTCGGCCGTAGATCACTGTAAACCACTGCATGTGACGCGGCCTGGAACTTTACGAAACTTTCGTTTCCCTTAAACCGGCGCGCGGTATTAAACCCCCCGAGGTAACCCCCGGGATAACGCTGGTCGGTAGCCGGAATCGATTCGTTGTCGGCCGGCGAGTGGAGAAGCGCTCGCGAGCGCTTAGAGAGACGATTGCGGATCCAATCGCCGTGACTTGATCGCTCATAGATCGCTATCGGCGGCACTGACATTAGATCCCTACACCGAAGCGCGGCACCCGGGAATCGCACTCTCTCGCCAACTGGGGCACGATCGCCGTTTCCCGGGGCGGAATAAACTCGGAATAAAGAAACGCGGGATAAGCTATCCAAGTTCTAACGAATAATCGGTATAAGGACGTTTACCGTGTACTTTGGCAAGAGAAGAGTTATTTAAGGTAGTCATAACAGAGTCTTAATTGGCTATCGTGAATTACATAACTTGATATTTTACTTGATAATTGACTCCGTCTCTTCACCGCGTCAAACGTGGACAGACAATCGGGAATCACATTAATTGGAGAACGTTCTAATTTTGACAATGTTTAATCTGCAATTCTACATATTAATCAATAATTAGATTGGTAAATTGGCTATCGTGAATTATGTAACTTGATATTTTACTTGATAATTAGCGGCTTCATTTCTTCACCGCGTCAACATGAGCACACAATCAGGAATCACATTAATTCGAGAATGTTCCGTTTTGCCGTTGTTTTAATTTATAATTCTACATACATTTAGTCAATAATTAGATTGATAAATTGGTTATCGTGAATTATGTAATTTAGTATTTTATTTAATAATTAGTAACTTTATTTTTTCGTCACGTTAACACGTGTACACGTGTAATCAGGTATTACATTAATTGAAGAATGCTTTAACTTATAATTCTACTTGTATTTAACCGATAATTAAATTGATAAATTTTTATGAGTATATTCCGTGACTATCTTTTAATAAACTTACATAATGTCGTCGATGAACTCGACCCTCTTAACATTTTTCAATGGAAGATGAAGAGACAAACTGAGAAAGCAATTTTTTCCCGGCGGAAAACGATCGTCAGCAGCGGGGGCGGAGGGAGGGTGCCAGACACTGAATGCTTCATAAACTTTTGGGCGGGGACGACAAAGTGATCCTGAGCTCTGGATGAGAGAGATCCTCGACGACGTGACGGAAGGATGTTGTAAGCATTGTCGCCGCAGGTTTATGATGGATAGACGGACGAGGAATTCCGGGTGCCTTCGAGCTTGTGCTGCTCAAGTGCCGCTTGATTCCCGGGGTGGAATGCGCGCCCCCCCTCCCCCCTTAAAAACGGGGGCTGCGGATAAACTCGAGTAATTTGTCACTTCGCCGCCGTCTCCTGTACAACGGTTGCGACGGCACGCCCTTCATCGTTCGCGTAAAAAGTGAGTCGCTTCCACCCTCTCCCCCTGCATACCGCCCCCACCCTCCCTCGCTTTGGCATGCCGAGCCGCGCGAGATATGACTTTCTGCTTGCGGCAGAGGTGAAGAAAAAAGCAACTACGTTCACCAAGTGGAAGTCATTCCGTTCCATTTTCGACTGTTTTGCGACCGATTACTCTCTCTCCATTAGTAGACTGGTCTACTTAATCACGTTTAGTCCTCTGTCGTAAAGATTTATTAATATATCGTTTCTACAGTGAGAGAAAAGTATGTGGTATTCGCGATTATAATTGCGTAGTAAAATAATTATAGTCAAGAATATCATTTTCATAGTAGTAATTATTATAATATTGGTAGTAATAATCATATGCTCATAGTGATGCCAATTGTGGTTACTATTACATTATTTTTTAGTAACTTATTAAAATTTCGTTTTGGTTAATAACAACCATATTATAAGTCGCATGGATCAAATTATGATTATGAGGACTTTAATAAAATATTAAACCAATCATGACTTATATTAAATGTGGTTAGGTTCAAAAATAATTATAAATTATAAAGATATTATAGTAACTGCAACTATTTTTTTTCTCTCAGTGTATATTAATTATTTATATATTACGAGAGACAACGGGTATATACTTGATAAAATATCGCAGGAATTTAACTGCTCAGCCCATAACTTTTATCAATTTGTACCTCATCTGGCAAGAATTCGATATTAAAAAAAACCTGCCAGCAATTTGTGTCAATTATTGCAAAGCTGTCATTACTCGTCCGTATTTTTGCCGATCAAAAAGAACCTAATGAAATCCTGGACTAATATCGCTCCGCGACGTACGACGGCTTTAAGAAAATCGAGAGTCGAGAAGCTACGCTCGTTATCTCCAGCTCCTTCTCGCGCGCGCGCGCGAGCATTATCGTGCCAAAAATAGTCTAGTCAAGATTGCACGGCGCCGAACGATCATATCGATTCTAGATCGTTACTCGCTGAAAGAAGCCGGAGATTCTATCGTCAATAACGAACGCGGACGGAAAGAGGAGAACCGTCGCAATTTTAAGGCTTTTTCTTTCATTCCGCTCAGGAAAGCGCAACCACGTCGCGGACGTGGGTGTATGTGCATGTATCCGTATAAGGGCGCGTGTATGTACGCGCGTATATGTGTAAAACGCAGTGCAGTAAAAAGTACATGACACAATCTGGAGGCGCTTAGTTTCATCTTTCCTTCGACTCGCTCGCCTTTCTTTATTTTACCCTCCTTTACTTTAGCCTTCTCTCTCTCTTTCAAAAACACATATACATTGAACAAAAATATAGTTATTTTTTAACCCAACTACAATTTTATAGTATTTCTAACGATAATTATGATTAATAATTAATAATTAACGTAATAATTCATATTTATCGTTAGAAATACTATAAAATTGTGGTCCAAAAGTAACTGTATTTTCCTTTCAGTCACATTGAGAAAAAAAATAGTTGCAGTAACTATAATATCATTATAATTTATGATTTATTGTTTTTGGACCCAACTACATTTAATATAAATCATGATTGATTTAACATTTTATCAAAGTCCTCATAATTGGATTCATGCAACTTATAGTTGTTATTAATCAAAACGAGATTTCAATTTAATAACTTGTAATATAAAATAATGTAATAGTAACCACAATTGGCATCACTATGAGCATATGATTATTATTACAAATATATAGTTGTAACTACTATATAAATGATATTCTTGACTATAATTATTTTACTATGCAATTATAGTCGCAAATACCACATACTTTCCTCTCATTGTCAGTGTCACACACACACACACACACACACACACACACACACACACATACACACATACAGATATGTTGTAAGATATTTACTCTATTTCTCTAAAGAGGTTTACGCAGATAAGGAATAAAGAGAGTACACGCGCATTCGCGTTAATCTGCGACGAAAAGGAGCAAACTAGACGTAATTACAGATGATACACCGCGCTTGTTTGCGGACCGCTATTACCGGGGCTAAGCGATGTATAGCTAAAAGCTTCATTTAGCGACGATGAAATTCCAGCGAAAGATGCTTTACGTAACAGTCTCTCTCCCTCCCTCCCTCTCTCTCTCTCTCTCTCTCTATTTAGTCTATTTTATCAACGTCTCTACGGGATCGCAACATTTCACGGTGCCGCATTTGTCGCGAAATTATTGATCGAGCCGGTGTCTAAATTCACAAACGTCCAGCGTGTCGTCGGTTAAACCGGTCCAGATCGATATTGGCTTATGGCACCACGCGTACGCGGCCGAAAACACGTCGACGCCGAGCGTCGTAAAGCACGGCGGGGAGCGGCGGAGTGCTCCGCAAGTGCAACGCTACCACGATCAAACGCTGCAATTAAGTAGGCGCGCCGGCCACTATCTCGTTGCGAAATCTACCTACCCCGTGTAGCACGCCCGCCGCCACCGATACTGTGTACCTATTCGCGGTCACGAAAATGCACGCCGACTGTACATTACCTGCCGAACTTGCAGGTTGATCGATATTGCTTACATTACCGCCGACGAAGAGTAATTGTATCGAGACCTGTAGCGAAATGTGATCTAACTACTCGATACAGGCTGAAATTACGTTGCATTACATTGATTACGTGCGATGCACGTAAATGGAACGTGCACGTCAAATCTGTCATGGGAGTGACTAATTAATTATTACGCAAATTAAGTTATCACGATATTAGAGTTGTTCACTACCTGTTCAGCTGTAGAAGTATCGATATGAATAAGAGAGTTTTGTCGAATTCCCCATCTTGCAAACGTAAGAAACAAATAAATAGCATATAATTATGAGCTTCTACACTGAGAGAAAAGTATGTGGTATATTTGCGACTATAATTGCATAGTAAAATAATTTTATAGATTTACACTGAGAGAAAAAGATACATAGTTACTTTTGGAAAATGTGGTTACCCAACCATATTTTTATAATATTTCTGACAATAAATATGATTAACTTAACTATATGCGACATTATGTTAACTATAATTATCATTAGAAATCTTATAAAATTGTGAGTAATTATATTTTTCTTTCAGTGTAGGAATATCATTTTTATAGTAGTTATTACTATAATATTGGTAATAATAACCATATGCTTATAGTAATACCAACAAAAAGATACCAGAATAGCTAAGTTGAATTTTAAGAATAAAGAGACAAACGGAAAGGAAAAAGATAATTGAATAGATCAAGGATCAATAGGGTTGTTGTTCTGATAATACCTGAAGGCCGCCGTTATTGCCGGCCTTCAGGTATTATGACAATAATATTTTGTGGCAATAATAACGCCAGCAATAACGGCGGCCTTCAGGTATTATCAAAACAACAACCCTATTGATCCTTGATCTATTCAATTATCTTTTTCCTTTCCGTTTGTCTCTTTATTCTTAAAATTCAACTTAGCTATTCAGGTATCTTTCTTCGGTCCTTTTGTCACTTTACTTAAAAAATTCAACTTTTTGAACATTTTCCTCAGTCCGTTACATTCAGCCAGATAACTTTTTTAGTAACTTTCGGATATGATATATGCGACAACGTATAACAGCGTTTTTTGCGGTAGATGTAAGATAATCAACGGTAATGTTAAGATAGATTATAAGTTTATATTTTGTGTCACACTGAAGATGACTCCATTTGAAAGTCGAAACATTTGTGTTTAGTTAATGTTAATTTTATATTTAGTATTGAAAGAAGCACTAACAACTAACATGGTTCGTTAGCCCTATATTCTGAATCATTATTGATTAGTAATAACCATATTATAAGTCGCTAATGGACTAAATTGTGATTGAAGATTTTAATAAAATGTTAAATCAATCATAATTTATACTGTTTGAATAACTATAAAATATAAAAATGTGGTTGGGTCTAAAAATAACTATAAATTATAGTAATATTATGGTTACTGACTATTTTTTTCTCTGTGTATATCCCGCAAATAAAAAATTTTGAGCTCGCCATTGGATAGGAATTTTATTTTTACAAGATGGAGTGCCAGTTCGACAGGGCTAAATAAAAGACTGTAAAGATTGTAATTTTCGCATCAATCGCAGGGCATTAATTATCGATAACTGAAGTAACAGTTTTGCCTCTCTCGCGTCGCGCGAACCATCCTTCCCGGCTTCGGACGCCTCTTTTCTTGCCGTTGTTAATTCGCCGTGTCCTCCGCCAATTTGTCTTACGAAGGATAAGAATAAGGAGTATGTTGCCCGAGTCCGGGGTAGGGGTGGCTCGCTCGTTCGCTCGCGAGGAGTTATTGCAGATAAGGGACATGGTGGACAAGGGTGCGAGCCGTGCAAGATGGGACACTCGTTTGTCATCGCTGAATAATCGCGGAGACTGGCACCGGGGGTGGAGTGTTACACGCGAAAGTGTGAGAGTCGCAGCAGGGGTGGGCGTTTAAAAGTACAATGGAGACCATTTACCCTCGAGCCTCGCGTCGGCGGTCCGCTTTTCTCTGTCCGGGGGTCGAGAGTGCCTCGCGGAGGATTGGAATTTGCTTCATTGATGCGGAGCCGTGTCACGGTATGCGTACGAGCACCGGCCATTCGCGCGTAGCGCATACACGAGACGGAGACCCGCTTCTTTTACCGGAGGATGTTCCTGACAACGTCGGACGATGGGGTGGGTTGACGGTAACGGCGGCGACGGAGGATGATAACTAACAGCATCTTCTACCTGTATTTCCGAACATCAGCGCGTTTTTGTCACGCACTAATGCCGCCGTTCTCCACCGTCGTAATTTATCACTGTCACGCGCGCGCGGGCGAGAGCGCACGAGAGCGTACTCCTTCAGTATCGTGTTGGCAATAGCCATTTTATCGCGCGAGACAATGAATACAACCTCGCGTAAAGTAACTGAATTTATTATTCTTTATCGGCTAGGTGCCTGATTACGCCGCGGTTCTTCTTTTTACGTTTTACCCCCAATTTTTTAACTCTTCTGAAATATGACAACTAATATGTCTTCTATTTATTTGCCTGCAATCTAATGATGTTACATGCCAAAGCCTTTTTATGCTAGCACTGAGGGAAAAATATAATTACTTTTGGCCTCAACCACAATTTTATAATATTTCTAACGATAATTATAATCTTAACATAATGATGCATATAGTTAAGTTAATCACATTTAGTGTTAGAAATATTATAAAATTATAGAGACAATTTGAATAATTTGTATTATTAAATTATTTATTTATTTAATAATTATTTAATAATTCTTAATACGCTATTTTAACAAGAATATTCAAATTTGTTATTTCAATTCTTTTAGAATGTTGTAATATTTATTTCGCAAACATTTCCAATCATCCAGATGATTATTATAATAGACAGTTGTAATTTTTATAAATTTTAAATTGCAAATTTCTTAGAACGACGTGTGTCTTTTGAAGATGATATGTGTGACGATTTATCCTTCTATCGACACTACCTCGAGGAGATCCTCAAAGATACATATCGCGTTTCTTCCTTAAATTGAGATTGATCGTAGACACGAAGTCAGTTCGTCAGCACGTAGTATTACGAGATGTTCCGATTTCGACGACCGGATGTCGTACACTTCGCAATGGGTATCGTTCGCCGAGTTTCGCAATCTGATTTATGACAGCCGGTGATCGCTTACCATCGTATCCCCGGGCAAAGGAGGAGCAATTCGTATCTGCCTTGGATTTGATGGGTCTCGGCACGATATTCGTCGACGTTTCCTTGATGTTCGTACAATGTGCGATGGTGCAGACTTTGCCTTAATCTCGAAACTTACGTCAAAGAATTAACCGTCGTCGCTGAGAATTTTGAAAACAAATTTCCTCGAAGAAACATTTAATTTTATCTTTAAACCAATGTAAAAATAACAGCTATTACGGAAACGAATGGATAATATTCTATAGAATATATTTCAACTCGTTTAAATTTAATTAAAGTAATAACTTTTGACGCTCAATATCATAATTAATATTACAATTAACAATTAACACGCGTGATGAAATTTTAATTATTCATACAATTAAATAATCGGGACATAACGCGATTAGTGAGGAAAAAATCCACTGCGATGAGGAGCGATCGTTGATCTCTTCTCATTCCCAGAATCAATAGTTATTACGTAAATCTTGCCGTGCGATGGAGCAAGAAGATGCCACGCCATCCGTTCTAATTACTCAAGATGGGCGGAATATCAACATTTGTGCACCATTGCGAACGTGCTCATTCGGTCGATGCGTCGCATATATATGTGCAAATCGGTCAGAGAGACAGCATCTCGAGTTATGCCTGATGTCTAAGTGATCCAATCTGTAATGCTAAGCGCCACCTCAATGTGAGTGCGGCATGTGACAAAGGACTTTGACCTGAGGGCGATGTATTCAGGTTGCGAGATCAATTAGAGAGAGTAAATTCTTTCTCGGTTTGTATCTAGTCTTACGTTTAAAAATTCGTAACAAAGAAATGCTTCACACAAGATTTTTCACTGAGAGAAAAATATAGTTACTTTCGGCCTCAATCATAACATTATATTTCTAACAATAAATATGATTAACTTAACTATATATATGCATCATTATATTAACCGTAATTATCGTTAGAAATATTATAAAATTGTGGTTGAGTCCAAAAGTAACTATATTTTTCTCTCAGTGTCGTAAATTAAGAATAATTCGTTAATAATGCGCGGAAAGAATTTTAATATAAAGTTTAATATAAGTTTGATGAAGAGTATTATTTTTACATATTTATTTTATGAAACAGTGTTATTCTAAATATTTCAATAAGAAATCTTCAACACTGAAGTTGCGGGAAATGTATATGATTATATTTCACAGTTTATTTTTTTTTGTTGCCTTTTGGAAATTACTGCAATCGAGTAACATTCGCTCGTAAGATTTAATCTACGATGAAACTCTTTCAGAGATTGATTTAGTCTGTCTTTCTTCCGCAAACGTGCCGTCGACCTGCAGTTATTAAACATTTTTTCCCCCTTTCCGTTCAATCGATAGCCCGCGATCTCTTTGATCCATCTTCTCCAGCGTCTACGAGCGCTGCAGATTTTAATACGTTATCCGTCTTCGGGTCTCTATAAACTCCATTTTAATCCCCGGTTTTGCTAACGGCCCGGTTTTCTTTTCACCCCGCCGCGCTCCTTGGTTATAACGGAGAGATCTTCTTTGCGACGCAAATATAGTTGCACAGTGAGAAAAAATGCATAATACAGCGAGAGAAAATGAAGCGAAACGATGCTCTATTTATTACGCTTAACCGTTCGTGTATTAGGATCGACCCGAGATTGAGCGGGCGCCATTAATATGTGTCGCGCGATCGTTTTTTTAAACAATGAGCTAAATAATACACCGAGACAGATCGGTAGATAAAAGACTCCATTCGGGGGATAATTCGCCTAATGGCCGGCTGACGAACTGCCACCTTAAAAATCGATACTCTGCGGGTTACTCCGCGCCAACATACACGCCGCAACACGACATCCATTTTCATCAAAACATGATGATTATAAGCATTACACGGCATTTGACATACCTGTACGAAAAAGCGACGATGCGACGGTTTATTGATCGCCGAGGAGGGATTGCACGTGTCCCATTATTAATACATTTCATTTCTGATACACGGAAATGCCACGTGTAATTATCGCGACGCGCTAATCAATTTCGAGCGTTCACATTTCAATAAATTTTGTGTGAGCATTACCAAGAATATTTTAGTCATTATCGCCGCAATTTCGCAAATGCCAAAAACGGCATCGCCGCTTCCCCTAAATAACGGGAATAATTATAACAAATTTTGACTACTCGCTTCTAGAAAAAGCTTAATGCCGCCGTCCGCGGTTGTTAATTCATTCGCATTTGCAGCGACAGCGATCAAATTGAGAACACAAATTATCGCATTTGTATTAAAGATTTGTACAATTTCGATAATGACATTGCAATTGTCACACTGAGGGCTGGTTTTTCCAACTTCTTGGTAAGCTAACTAATAGTTTAATCATACGTCTAAACTTGTCTACTTTAAAGTTAAAACAAAGGTAGACATATGATTTAACTATTAGCTAGTTTACCAAAAAGTTGGAAAAACCGGACCTGAGAGAAAAATATAGTTACTTTTGGACTCGACTACAATTTTATATTTCTAACGGTAAATATGATTAACTTATCTATCTATACAATTGTGGTTGAGTCCAAAAGTAACTATATTTTTCTTTCAGTGCAAATGTATTTACCAATTTTATTTTATATAATGACTGGTGACCTCGTTATTATAATATCCTCAATACAAGTACGCTTCGATCTTACAACTTTTTTTCGAGTGCCAGAGGCATAATCGCGGTGAATTTCCGGACACTTGGCGAAGCTACGGCGTCGATAACCCACACGTACAGTCGTTAACCGGCCCCCCTCCCCCTCTTGCCGACGATAGACGTGTTATTTATGGCGGCCAACGCGTCTCGAATCAATTGGAACGACGAGCCAAATCGCGTCTCCGTCCGGCCATTTGCGAGCGGCGGGCAGAACGGCTGTTTCGGATCGAAGGGGTCGTTTCTTACGGGTTGTTAGCCCCGATCCTACGAGCCATTACCGACATTACGTTATCTCGGCGCGCTCCTGAATGTTATCGTTCGACTTCCACACCCACACTCCCCCCCGTGTGCCAATCCGCCGCCCCCTGACTTCCGTTTCCTCCCGTTTCGCCTCCTCCGTCGAACACCTCCAGACCGTTGTGCGCACCTTTCCCCCCTCTTCCCCCGGCTAATCTCCTCTCGGTT
The DNA here is from genome assembly GCA_021460005.1 of Tetramorium alpestre. NCBI lineage: Eukaryota > Metazoa > Arthropoda > Insecta > Hymenoptera > Formicidae > Tetramorium > Tetramorium alpestre. Next base: position 1,601,089 of record JAJVSH010000025.1, read on the forward strand.
GCATGACTGCAAGGCTCGTCATAAAGCACGCACACTCGCGTGCCGTGATGTACACGTAAGATTCCCGAGTATCCGTCATCTCCGGGACCGGGAGAGAGCCAACCTTGTCCCGGGAATGGAGTCGCACGGAGGAATGAAGGAGATGCCATCACTGAGAGAAAACAGTGTAGTTACTTTTGACTTCAACCACGATTTTATAATATTTCTAACGATAATTATGGTTAACATAACGATATAGTTAATGCATATAGTTAAGTTAATCATATTTATTGTTAGAAATATTTTAAAATTATGGTCGAGGCCAAAAGTAACTATATTTCTCTCTCAGTATAGACATTATTTGTGGTTTACATGCGCGACTTTAATTACTACTTCTAAATTGGAGCTTATAATTATTTTAATAATTTAATAAATACTAAATATTTAGATTACACTGAGAGAAAAATATAGTTACTTTTGGCCTCAACCAGAATTTTATAATATTTCTAACGATAATTACGGTAAACATAAGTGCTGGTCTGTATCCTTGTTTTAAGAAAATATTTTAGCCGTAATATTAAGCCGTAAGCTGTAACCAATCGAATGTGAGCAGAATAATTGTGATTGGTTACAATTTACGGCTTAAAGCTAAAATATTTTCTTAAAGCAAAGTTGTAGACCAGCACTAATGATGCATATAGTTATGTTAATTATATTTATTGTTAGAAATATTATAAAATTATGGTCGGGGCCAAAAGTAACTATATTTTTCTCTCAGTGGAGGGATGGCTTGAAGGCGGAAGTGAGCAGCCGCTCGTCCTCGGCGATAAAAGAGATTCTTCTGCCTTGGACTCGGCAGCGCGATATACACTCCGCGTACGGTCGGCGGGGTAGTTACCCCATGGAACGGATGGACACCCATTCCTCCCTCTTTCTGGGTAGATGCAATCTGCTGCGCCCTTATGGCGCGTTCGCAGCCCGCGGCCTCGAAGTGAGACGGTCGTTCTCGTGTCAATGGACGATGAATCCGTCCGCATCGCGGTTTATCTAGCCGACACCACACGCGTTTTCGCCGCCGTTCTCGATGATTTATACATATTACGACGCTGCTAGGGACGCTCGTCGCGAGCATGTCGAGCGTTTTTTCTTTCCTCGCCGGCATTATGCGTGATATTGTAATGCGCGACGTCGCCTCTGCCGGCGACACCGAGATACCAAATTTGAATTATATCGACCCGGTCGTTGACTTCTACCTTGTCACATGTTTCCGTGCCGCTGTGGAAAGTGGGATAAATCTGTGTGTTCCTTGTTTCGACACTCGTCCGTTTTTTTTACTGTCCCCTATTTCCTCCCTGCAAAAAGGGTAGTAACTCGGAATTGGAGCGTACAATTCGGACCGAGCGCAATGCTGTTACACGTTGATAAAATTTAATCGAATCGTAAACACGATTTTTAAATTGCTGATTATACAGAGTGTTCCAGATTTATATTCTTAGGAACAATGTGTGAATATCATACACATTCGGCGTGTGATATGCGTTCCCTGCTTTAAGATGCCTATGAGTGTATGAATTTTTAAAAACGTGTAACTATCATACATTTAAAAAAAATCACATACTACTCATAGACGTCTTAAAACGAGGAACACATTTTCTAAAAATAAATCAGTATATAAGCACTAATTATCAATGTATAATCATTATATCAAATAGTGACAAGTGTACCACTGGTAATTAGTAGCTAGTCACTGAATTATTTAGTAAATTTTAGTTTTCACTGCTCGATGCAGTAGACTTACAGTGGTGCTCAATTGTACTGCGCGTGGCGCGCGCAGCGTCACGCGTGACAATAATCACAGCTTATCAGTGAAAAATGAATTCACTGACAAAATCAGTCAAACTTCCACTAATTCACTAATTTTTAGAATTCACACATTGTTTCTAACAATGTATGTACGACCAAAGTTTCTTGTTTTGGCATCCTGAATTCATCCTTTGAGTTTGATCATGCCTGGGACATCCTGTATATTTCCAAAAAGATTTAATCTGTATAATATTTATATATTACAACGATCCGTCGTGCAACGTCGGGCGACGTTAAATATCAATCTTTTCGCGAGATATCGCGTTACGTGATCCATTTGGAAAACGAGTCTAATGAACCTCTGTCAGAAGATATAGCAGCGTTTGCATGATAGAGCTGTAACACGATTACATCACTTATGTAATTTGTATGCGCGCCCTCAGCATCGCGCATGGCATGGTAATAAATTCGCGATAATTACATCGGGTATAGCTGCGCCGGAGTTATTAACCGGAAAGGTCTAATCTAGATCCCACGTAGAAAAGACCTGAACGACGCGTAAACGTACGTACGTACGTACGTACCTTCGTTACGTCATTTGCCAATTATAAATCGATACGTTATGTACGACGACATAATTGGAACGCGAGCAATCTGTCGCCGCGTGTTACCCGAACGTGCGTACATCATGACTTCTCGGTGGCCGGTGGCTGCGAGGCTTGGCAATATTTGCCGTGCGCTAATATTGGCCCTCGCTATTGGCTATTTGCCAGTAAATAGAAATTTTCCCCCGTAGTCCTGGATACTTCACCGGAGTATCAGCGACACACACGTCGGTCGACTACTCCCCCTTCGCCTTCAGCGCGCGACGATAACTCGGTACACAATCTCTCCGAAGACGTAAACTCCTCCGTAAAATAGAACGTCAGCATCCCTAAGTACAGTTACAGTTTCCTAAACGCGATAAGATAACTTCGCGATGCGAACTGCAAGATTTTTCCGCGCGCGCGTCGCGTCGCGGGAGAGAATCGCGAAGGGAGGGGGAGAGGGGAGGAGGGGGCGAGAGACACGAGTCGAAACTAAAGCAAAGTGCCGTGGAAAAATAACGGAGATAAATCCGAGCGTTACGATCGCTAGCGCGGAGGGCACGTCACTTTGACGCTGTAACAGTTACACGGTCACGTCAGTCGCCAGGCAACTTCCAACGTAGTTGCGACAGTAAACTGCCGTGACTTTTATTCGCTACGTACGTACCGAGACGACACCCGGGATATGCACATAGACGTGTACGATCTTCCCGTGCGAACCTAACGTAGATACGGCGGTGCTAGTACGAACGTTAAGACGTGACACTCGCGACGGATGGCGTATCGGAAAATACGAAGTCTATTCGCAAAGTAAAGATACAAAATCCGGAAAATTATTTGTGAAGCATTTTATTCCGGGATTGACTTGTAATACCTTTAGAACGAATCTTTATATATTTTCCAACGTAGTCACCTTGGACCTTGATGCACTCGGTGAACCTGGAAACTAGTTTCTTAACTCCGACATCATACATCGACATTGGTTAAAAATTAAAGGATGAAATCAAACTAATTTACAGTGAGTACCAGTTAAGTAAAAACAAATATTTTGTTATTTTAATTATCGTGTATATCGAAATTATTATTTGAACACAAACATGTTGTCAACTCCATTATTTCAATTAAATTAATGACATATCAACACTGAAAAAAAGATTGGTTATAATAATTCAGTCTTGATAAAAATTACCGACAATCTTGGTGAAATAGTTTCAATTAAACATGTAGGTCATTGTGACAACATAATGTTATAAAAATGAAATGTTCATAATTGTTTTCAAATGTTTTGTTATTATTATTATATTATATTATTAAATGTTTGTTATTATTATTATATCATATAATACTAACTAAATACCTATTTCAAAAATTGCATTACTAAATGCATCTTATAAATTTACCTGCAATTTTTTTTCAGTTAAAGTGGTAACTTAAAAGGAATGATTAAAATGACTTAAATTGTATATAATTTGACGTTACGATGTCAAATATAGGATTAATATAGGAGTCTCTCGCCGGCTGTCTATATATATTTCTCATATATGAGAAATGAACAAAAATATGTTCTTAAAAGATATTACAAGTCCAAAAATGAAATGCTTTAAAAATGATCTTCTCGATATTGCTTTTTTTATACTGACAACGTCTGGTGCATTTTTGCGTCAAAATTCCGCTCGTGTGACAATTGGCACGAGACTTTTTATACGCTTCTATAAAAAGAATATCGCTATAGACTTAACACACTTATGTACGCAGGACACAGTCGGGGGAAGAAAGAAAAAGTTGGAGATAGCGGCAAAACAAAAGAGAGAGAAAGAAAGAGGCGGTCGGTCACGCGACGTAAGAAACGAGCTATCCGTTGGATGTCTTTATCTCGGCGGTTATTAACCGCAATGTTTCCTCGGCGTTGCTTAAAGGGTGAGCGGTTTTCCTGTTAATTGTCCGCTGTTTCTACGACAAAAGGAAACGCGGAAATAAGCCCTGGTCACGTAATGGCCATGATTAATGGATTACGACGTGCTGTAAATTACAAGTCCTGAGGTGTCGCGAGTAGTAAATAGTAAGTGGTAGACACTCGCGATCAGACACGGCGCGCAAGTAGTAGCGCCACTGATATGGTAAACAGTAGATACGGCCGCGCTTTGAACAGCCCTGGGATAACGTCTAATATCTCAATCTTACGTCATCGCGGTTTATAACTGATATAATACACACAGGGTTGAAGAATTATTAAAAGAGGAACTATTAAATGCTCGTTAAAATAAACTGAGAAACCCGTGTATAATAAACGTAAATTTAAAAAATCAACCGTTTCCGTTGGAAATGCATAATGCAAATTGATATGTCAATTAATAGAATTATTAATGGAATATCATTAAACAAAATGACAATATTAATTAAAATGTATTCATTACATTGGGATAACGTTAAATCGAATAACATATTCTTGTTGTAAATCATTTGTTAAGTCGCGCGCGTAACTGTTGGCGATATATCGTGCGGAATATAATTTTGAATCACAAACAAATCTAAAGATTAAGATACGATCTTCCGAATCGAATGCGATATCGAGCTGCACAATGGGCATGTATGTATATACGCGGAGTAATGTAACTCGCGTTGGCGGAGAAATAACTACGTGTACATATATCAATGGCGTATTGGACTTCCATTCGGAATAAATATGTTCGAGGAAAATAACCTGTCCCCGGGGGAAAACTACAGACAGGATCGTGAAACATGGGAATATCGATAATAATGGAACAACAACAGCCGTGGGATAATTATCAAAGCGTTAGGAAGGGAGCATAATCACGTTATTATTATAATTGAACAGGGTTGACCATAATTAGAGAGACGCGCGCCGATCAGCCGCGCGACTAAATCGCCCGCCCGTATCATGGCGAATCCGGTCATAGATCCGCGTTGACTTGTCAGCCGGGTTAAATAGCGGTCAATAAACAGATCGACGGAAAAGTGACGGACGTGGACCAACAGATTTGTAAAGTTGGCATTCCAAAATGCGAATTTTTACAAAATTGATGTGGCAATTGTCCACAATTTGTCCATAAATAATTATTTTTGTCCACCTTGCAAGAAAATTAAAAATTACCAAAATAATCTCATCATTTGCACTCTTAAGTGCATTTTTAAAAATTATGTATGGATTTCGATTGTCCATCATTTGTCCACAAATAATAATTTGTTATCCATTTTGCAAAAAAATTAAAAATAAAAGTTGAAAAAGTTTTATCTCGAGAATCCCTTTTTATCTATTTTTTTTTATTTTTTTGCAAGATGAATAAAAAATGATTATTTATATCAAATGACAATCAAATGACATTAATTAATCTTGTAAAAATTCATATTTGGGGTACCAATTTCGCAGACCTTCAGCCAACCACTTCGACACGCCGAGGAGAGCTATCTCTCCTCCTGCTTCTCTTTGCTTCCTGCTGGGATGAAGGCTGCTTAAATAAACTCGGCTTCGATAAGGATCGCAAGTGAAGGAAAATAAATTACTTGGTTCGTAATGTCGAGCGACCCACCCCTATTACTTCAGGCTGCTGCTACTGCTGCTAATCCACCCCCGTCATTTTGCGTCCACTCACTTCTGTCCGACGCCCCCTCCGACTCCTTTGACAGAAATAGCAAGACGGCATCAAAGACGCGCAAGTGTTTTTCCGTTTTTCTTCCTCGGCAGAGGGATATTTTTTTCGATTCCGAACGCGAAAGCGATATATACGGCGGCATTTAATTAACAGCGCAGCGAGGATGATACGCAATAATGTTACACACGACGTTTAACTGTCGGAACGGTCTCACGGTCGCGCATAAACTTTCCGCTCCGCGCCGGCGTTGTATTTTTAATTTGTTTCAAACATTCCAACATTTTTGTATTCTCGCGTTGCGAGCACGAACTTACACCGCATTACCGCGTGCTTTTTTAATTCGCGTAAAAAAAATACGAAAGTTCTCTTCTTCCACGATTTCACAGCCATATTTTTGTACGTTATAACGTCACGTAACGTTGAATTCGCTTTTGTATCTGATATTTCCCCCGTTCTTTATACCGAATGTCCCGCTACGATCGCACATTATTTCTATCGCACGGCGTATCCGCGTATTTTCAACGGGCATTCGGCGCGCTTATTACTTTCCGCGCAGTTCGGTCCGTTAATGAGTTTGTTTTGTGAAATTTGCGATGCAGCGGAGAATTTACGATACAACGATCGACGCAATTGTTACTTCGCGCATAATCTGAAGATCGTTCGAGCCGACCGGTGGAAATTTAAACGTCCGCAGTGGCGGTAATTGTGACACCACACATTTAACGTCCCCCTCCCCACCCCCCTGCTGTTCCATCTGCACAGCGTGTGCCGTCCATTTTCTCGTTACGCCGTTACCACCGGGGTGTGTACACACAAACCGAACGGTGGTTAATGGACCGGGGCAATAAAGCGGACGGCGTTACATCGATTACCAGCCTGGAAACGGAACTTTCCGCGATCTGGCAATAACTCTAAATATCGAGGTATCGGCCCGTAGCCTGGATATCTTCGGATTAGTTCGACCCGGTTGGTCCACGACAAGTAACGGCTCTTCGACACCCGTTACATGCGAAACAGAATCGGCTCTCGCTTAGTCTCTTCGTCCTTTTTGCTCATCCCTGCCATCGCGACATTTGTCATTTTTCATATTTGCAACGGCAATCGGCGCTATTTATTCAGATTAATACTAATATTAATTTATGTATTTCTCTCGCTGCACAGTATGCTATTATTCGCTTAATTAATAAAGATGCGATGCGATATTCCAATACATTTTACTTTCAAAATTAGGCTAAAGTATTAAGCTTGTTAAGAGAAAAAAAAACATGTGGGTTTGTTAATACTGAATAACATTCTGTTTCACATTTCATTATTCAAGATGTTTTATCGACATTTTTTCATTTTAAAAACTTTTCTCGTTATTTGTAAAAGGATTGCTACAGATATTTTTATTTCTATATTTTTATCCTTATCAATTTCAATATTGCAAGGCATATTGCATTGTTCATTGTATATTTTGTGAAATAAGAGGAAAATTTCGAAATGAAAGTTAACGACGTGCTTAAAGGACGTGCTTATAGGAAGCTACGATACAAAGTCATTCTTTTGTACGGAGCAACGAGAGGCACAAACGAATATTTCCGAGTAGCTTGATAAATTGGGAATGTCAATTGATACTCGCGAAAATTGGTGATTCAGCAAGGTGTAATAAAATAGACACAAATCAGCCGAGCGTGCCGCGCCAATATCTTGCGAAGTCATGTGCAAGTTGTTGAATACTCACATGAAAACCGTCTCGTAGAGTGTGCAATATTAAGAAGCAGTCCTGATCGGGTCGGTCCGTCTGCTCGTGCTGGAATTGACCCAACCGAATTCATGAGTCTACTTCGTAGAAGTTTTCGTGCAGCGAAGTACTTGGCCAAGTTTCGTTATTAAGCTTTCAAATTCGTAGTTGCCTGGTCATTCATTTTTTTCCTTTCGAGCATGCTCCGTTTCTTCAAGATTAGATATAGTTGTTGAACATAATTGACATCGTATATATTTATGTAATAAGGTTTTAAAGTTTCGGAATAAGAATATAAAGAAGATGACAAAATAATCATTTTTTTATTTCGATATATTTTTTTAGAACGATGAATTATTTTGTTTCATTTTATCATCTTTTTTTATATCTTTGAGCGGAAATGTTTAAATTTCATTATTGTCGAATATAATTGATTCAATATAATTGATCTTAATTGAATGGAATAACTATAACTAAGAATTAAATAACAGCTTACATGAATAAAATTTACTCCGGATTTTTGCAAACTAATAGAGACAAGAGAGATTGCAAGTATAGGATTGCAAGTAATTTCTAAAATCCGAAAATAAAAAAAGTGAAGAATCCATGAAGAAGACTTTAATAACTTTTTTTGGAAAATGTAGGAAAAGACTCATGTAGGTACATCGTTCTGTAAAGACTTAGATGAAAACTTCTTGTAAGGTCTTGTAACCGTCATAATTGTCTGATTGCGGATAAGAAGTTTTATCCTCTGTGTTTAAAGAGAGAGTTGGCAGTAGAAATTACACTTCTTGCGCAGTGTTACGAAGGTACCGGAAGGAGAGACGGGGTATAACTGTGATAGAAGGGCACAAATGAAGATTGTTTCAAAGATACGCGGCCATCGAAAGGAACTGTCACCCGACGGAAACTTAGAAGCCATTCGCTCCTTTTACTATGGTAACCAACCCGGTGCTTCGTGACAAGCGAGTGCGGGATGCAAAATGTACGAAGGACCTCGCTCTCTCACCCGCAAAGCGGATCCGAGGACATGAACTCTCGAGAGCGAGGCACGAGAGCAGCCAAGGATCGCGGGCGAAATTAAGGGATAAATGAACGAAAAAAAGCGAGATGAAATGGACGATGGTGTATCGTGATGAACTGTGCTTTTTCCTTTTAACGAGCCGGTCGAGCGGCAAAGTTCTTTTTGCGGCTATTAACTTCGCCGCGGCGCGGCCCGTAGGGGAAACGGATTCATGTAAAATTCATTCGGAGTTGCGACCGGCAGTTCGGACAAAGTAAGAGCCCGAGAGAAAGTGAGTTTTATGAAATTTACCCCTTTCTTCGCGACGCGACGGAGGCATCGGGATATATGGTTTTTTAATGAGTCACCTTCTCCGTTTCTTCACTGAGAGAAAAATATAGTTATTTTTGGCTTCAATCATAATTTTATAATATTTTATAATATTCCTAACGATAATTATGATTAACATAATGATGCATATAGTTAAGACAATTATATTATATTTGTTGTTGGTAATATTCTAAAATTATGGTTGAGGCCAAAAGTCACTATATTTTTCTCTCAGTGTTTTCTTCGAGTTCAAGATGCGATTTATATTCAAACTTTATGTATGCCGAGCAACAGAAATTATATTGATATTATGATTATTTTTAATTTGTATACGGAAATTAGAAGGAAACGAGACACATTCGAATGGAAATGTTATTGTTCTCTTTAGCCGGTTGAATTTCGCGAGTATTTGGCGGCGGAAACAGACACTATAGCGCTGCAACGGGATGAGAAATGAAATAAATTATATTTCGTAAATAAAGCAGATGATTTTACAATTTTACTTTTTAACCGCAAAGTTTTCTCTGTTTACGTTAATGGATTGTTCTTTTAAGATCTGCTTTCTCGCAGCGGTTAGCGGGTAGATTTCCCGAGATCCGCTTTATATCTCTATATCTTTTCTCTTAGTTCCTCCTTTCTCTGAAGCTCGCAATAACTTTTTAATTCTTACCGCTTCTCTGACATCAGTCAGTTCCGTTTCCGTCAAGCATTGCGCTGTTTACACAACTCTCCAGCCAGCCCGTATCATCCCGTTCTGCACATTCTTCCAAGTTACGGCACAAACGTCTAAAGGGGTGCGTCAAGGATAAGTCGGCGTTACTTCCGGGCAAAGAGTTGCGCGAGCGAAGAGCAGTTATTGCTCGGAATTTACTATCCACCCTTACACATAGCTGGAATTCCTTTTTCGAACGCGAAAAGGAACTGCGAGAGAGTTATATAACGCGAAAGACACCCGTCAAAGACCCGACAAAGGTTTTTTTTTCCGGTAGAGTTCCCGCTGATTTTATTGCTCGAAAAAAATTGAGAGATGATACTACGAAATAAGAAAGATATCACTTTAATGGAGTCAATAACGGAAAGAAAGAATCTGTGTGGAAATTTTTCCTAAGCTGTAATTGGGGCCAAGTTAATTTTCCTTACTTTATTTGAGGGCCAAGTTAGGATTGTCACACTTTTTTATCTAGGACCATACTGCTTTCCAAACTTGAGCCAATATAAAAATTTTAGTCGAGCTCCGTCTGAAAATTTTTCTTAGGTTGTATCCAGTGCCAAAATTGACTCAGACTAAAATTTTTATATTTACATACACACTGACAATCCTATTTTGTTGTATGAACAAAAAAGTGAGCAACCAAATTTTTTAAACAAAATTTAACCAAATTTTTTGTGTCATTCAACAAAATGGGATTCCAATTTTGTTGAATTAAAACAAAATAGGATTCTCAGTGCACAGTGCTAAAATTGACTCAAACTAAAATTTTTATATTGTCCCAAAATATATGTCCGTATATGTAAGAAAAGTTGGTTAAAAATTGAAAGATATAATGTTGCTCCAACTAAATTTTAATGAGTCTCTAAAATTCGATGAGTAATGATCCCCTAACAAATCAAGAAAGGCAGTAATTTTTAAGTACATCGATATACATATTATATACAAGCTAGGCAAACCTAAGTTAAACTGTCCTAACTAGGTCCTAAACAGGCTTAAGTTTAACAGCCTTTATTTTGGATGTCTTAGGAATACCTTTTTGGGACCAGTATTAAATACAAATTGCCTGGATAAATTTTCACACGGGAGAGTTGGGCTATGAGAAAGCGGACGGCGAATGACTGGAATTATCTCTGAATTTTACCGTGCAAAAAATACTGACGTCGCTCTAGCGGGTACCGTTTTCGCGCTGCATTCTCGATACAAGCGAGTCGAAGGCATCCTTACGCAAATATGCGGAATGCGACTTTCATTATCGTGCGCGCGGTGCCGACGCCGGCGAAGCGTTAGCTAGGATCCACCGGAGCGGGATCATGCAACCGCCATTCGCTCGAAATAAGGGTTGGATACCTAGCGGAAGTTTAGCTCACCGCCCACGCGCTTCTCTCTCGCGAGTGCACCGTGAGCGAGTACGCGCGCGAGAATATTTGCCCTGGCGGTGTTCGGCGCTTTCCGCGCTAATAAACCGTTCCTCTCTTGCTACCGTCGCTAATTACTCGACGAACGAGCGCCCTCCGCGCGCTCCGTGCTCCTATCCATCGAAGTAGCGCGCGTCGCTCCTACAATCTCGTATCCCTCTAAGCGCGAAACTACTTACTACTCCTTAGTCGCATGAGAGGTATTCTCGGAATTTCCGCGAGATTGATGCCGCTCGCAACGGCGAGCGCTTTATTATCGGACCGACACGGAGATAATTAACTTCACCTTTATATTGAAGCTATAACCACGGGTATTTCGTTAACGTAATCAAATCTGCGATAAAGCGCAATCTTCCCTACAATTTCTAGTCCTAACATCAAATTCTGATATATTTTATACCCGGTATAAATATATGTAATTATGTACTAAATAATTCCATATATGTTCATATATGTTTTCTTTCTTTGATATAATCTCTATTTGCATATACAAAAAAAATAATAAAAATAATAAAAATAAGAATTAAAAAATAAAAAGATAATTTTTGCATTTCTTTCTTATACCATAGAAAAGAAAGTTATAAATATCAGTAAGATATAAATATCATTTATACAAGTATTGTATATGTATAAACCATTTTTTCTCATTTCTTTAAACTTCCTTTTCTATAAAAAAGAAATACGAAAATGACTCTTTTATAATCATTTTTTAATTCTTTTTTTTTTATTATTTTTTCTGTATATGCGAATAGAAATTATATAAAAGAAAGAAAATATATATGAACACATAAGGACATATTTGATACATAATTACATATATATATTTATATGTTTTTACATGAAAAATTTTTTATCGGGTATTGTAATCTTGCCCATGTAAAATTTCCGGTTTGGGTGTATATTTAATCTTATCCAAGCTCAAATTATTTTAATGACGGATATTAATCGATATTGCCCCGTGAGAGTTTCTCAAATTCTCAAGGATCCGCAATCCCTTTCGCATTACTTCGTCCGGGTCGAACCAACGGAAACTCGGTGGAAACTTTCGCCCAAATGCGACCAGGCGTCGCGGCTGGATAGAGTTAGCAAGAGAAATAGAATTAGAAGGCACGAGTGGAAGGCCTTAAATTTATGTAATGAAAGGTAAGTATTTTCAAACCGACGTGTCGCACTCGTTAACATTAAATCTAGTCGTCGGCGCGCTCTGCATCTCGGTCAATTATCTTGCTCGCGTAGTGTCAGGCGTGCGAAACTTGCGCGAAATCGGGCGACGGACCCTTCGGAGTGCCGCCGACGTGGTTTTTGCTTCTGACAGTCCGTCTTCGCGGAGGACGCCGCGAGATCGCGTCGTTCAAACTCCGAGAATCGCTTAAACTTGGAGTGGCGCGAGGGAGCGGAAGAGACGAGCGGCAGCAAATCAGAGAAAAGGGGAGGAAAAAAGTGGAGAAGGAAAGGTTCGCTCAGCTGCCAATGCGTGGCAAGTTATTAACGTTTCACATCAGCCGAGAGCCGAGGATTTTGTTGCGGCGAGGGAGACTGTTTAAACTTGAAACGCTCAGTTGTCGTCCGCGTCCGTTTCCGGCGACGGCGGTTTCGCAGGATGACCCCCTCCGCACTCGCGCCCATGTAGACGCTCGTCTCGTATTCCCAGAGGGTTTAATTAAGAGGGCGTGTTGTCGGTGCCTCGTCGCCGTTGATCAATAGCTCAAGGGGTCCTACGTGCTGCGTTCCTCTTCGTTTCGCCGTCGTCTATCCCGATTTCCCGTCCTCTTCGCAAGCTCTTACGGTTCGACGGGCGGGACGGGCCTCGGCGTATCTCGATCTATCTAACTCGACCATCTTTCTCTCCCGTGCCGAGTTCTCGCTTCGATTTCTGTCACTAATACTCGACGGGCTCTTTGATGTCGAGGACTGGAAGACACTGTCATCGGGTCGTCATGGATACCTATGGTACTTGAAAGGCGGAGGAAACCTCTTAGCCTCCTTTCCGCGAGAAATTAAGCGATCCTCTTTTACGTGATCGGGAAATCAAGCACACGTTCTCATCAATAATGCGTGCCGCGCGTCGTACGTATCTTGATTTCATACACTTGACGTGTAATCCGTCTAATTGAAGGATAAGTCCGTCTGATTGAAAGTGCGACGAGACGGTAGGACGATGCATCTACCATCTGGAAACTCAAAGTTCACCTGATTGAAAGTGCTACGAGATGGTAGCTGCATCCTCCGGTGAAATGAGAAACTACACATACATCACGTTATACACTGAGGAAAAAATATAATTACTTTTGGCCTCAATCATAATTTTATACTTAAAATAGATTCTTGAGAATCGATAATATAAATCAAAACATTAAGAAGGGAAGGGCCAACGAACCACGCTAAATGTTCGTGCTAATTACTACACTGAGAGAAAAATATAGTTTACTTTTGACCTTAACCATAATTTTATAATATTTTTTTATTATAAATATGACTAATTTAACTACACGGAGAGAATTTTTCGTTAATATTTCACCGTAAAATTCACTACAAATTTTAATATGTTTGGTGATAAGAGTGGGATAACTAAATAAAAATATAAAAAACTTACTAAATATTATACTAATCGATTACACTAATCGAAAATGATAGGAATTTGTGAAATTACAACAGAACTACAACAAAAATACAACAGAAATTTTATAAACTATATAATAAAAATTACCAAGCAGATTGAAATATTAGTCAACAGATTTTATATGATTTTACTGTGATAGATATGAATAAATCAGAGAGAATTTATAAAAATCTTCGAAATATTAGTTATCCCACGATTACCATGATATTTAGATTAAATTTTAAGAGAAAATTCTCTCCGTATATATGCATCATTATATGGTAACTATAATTATACTTAGAAATATTATAAAATTGTGATTAAGGCGAAAAGTAACTATATTTTTCTCTCAATGTACTATACAAGTACTTTAAATTTATAAATCAATTTGCAAATTACAATCTCTAATAAAAATCTGATGAAAGTGTAAAATTCTAATTTCGGAATGAAACTCATAGAAATATGACGAGATTACATTAATTTAAATTTCCATTTATTTTACTTTCCATTTATCGCTAAATACTTACAATCCGATAAATAAGATGAATGTGTTTTATCGATACGAGAAATCGAAATATTTTCCGCGGGGATTTTTGCATAACGCGTCTATATTTGCGGTGAGGCTAATAAACCACGTTGATCACGGGTAGCTCTTCTTTTCGCCCGTTTTAATGGCGTTTCATATTGGGATTGGCAGCTCGAAGCCAATATCGGCACCGATATCCTTCGTCAGTATCGAATATTTCAGAGTGTTGTGTTAACAGAACGGCTTCGAACGGAGATGATCCTCTTACATTTCCCACACGAAGCGATGAATGAGATGAAAAGTGCTATGTGCGTTTCATTGTTCAAGCGGCGATGCCGGGGATAATTCTTACGTAACGTGACGCGGCGAACGAGTATCTATATTAGGAATCAACAAATAATTTCCCCGATGTACGTAGACGCGACGTTTACGTAAATAATGCGAAGCTTTGATGAAATTGTCCGCATGTGTGTGAATTTAGAGAAGGTATGTGAGGGATATAAGGGATTCCGCGCGGAATTATGGAATTTATTATGATAATATGCACCGATGGTAACTTCGCTTTTCCTCATACAGGATTAAACTGCGCGACAAGCGATTTCTGCGTTACACCGCTTAACACACAAATTCTATTTTAACAAATTTATCCTAAACCGAGTGATGCGGCGCCCCCGACCAAAGTAATCTATTTACAAAGTTTTGAACCGGTCCTGTACTTGAGTCTCAATTAATAATGGAATTAATGCACGCCGCCTCAGTATAAAGCGCATTTATGAAACAATGATACTTAAAACGGTGCAGATTACACTGGAAAGTTAATTAATTATATAATTAAATAATAAACTTTTTTACATAATTAAATGATAAACTTTTTTCTGGATCGTAGCACAGCGTGAGCGTTTAATTTACAATTTTTATATTACACAAATATATTAAAAATGTTCAAGTTTCAGACATAGTAATTATGAACGTTCCCATAGTTTATAAACGGGCGGATAAACGCAAATTCCTCAATGAAAATTCTTTCAAAAGATTTTTTTTTTTTTTTAAGAACAAATAAGCACTGATAAAATTGTTTCGGGGGAAAGGCACGCGAACGAATTCTGGCAATAGCGTTAGGTGGTCCGCGAAATAGTTTTATAAATTGTTGGAGCAGAGCAAATCGTAATGTGCTGAACCACTTAACCGCTGCCGGCGCGCTGCGGCGGCGGTTAAGCGCGCATCAAAAACGCTCTCGCGGTGGCGAAGCTCCTGAAGCGCCGCTAAATCTTGGCACTTCTGGAATTCCTCGTACCAAGACTCATCCCTGAATTCGGGATTAGTACGCGCGTGCAAACGAGTAGCGGGTGTGTTTGTTGCTCGAGTTCAACAGTAGCTTACAGGCGAAGCGCTGCTAGGTAATTTGTGACTTAATGTGGGGACAGTGGAATTTGCGAGATTAACTTTTAAGATATAAACGCGTTTATGTAACTATATCGTCATTTTCAGATCAATTGCATTTTTTTATATGCAGATATATATATATATATATATAAAACTGACAATGAGAGGCGACATATGTTTGTAAAAATGGTTGATTAATCATTTATACTAATTACCTAGATATGATTAGATTGCAAAAATCAAGTATTCGCTCTAGGCTAAATTTATGTCGGTTAATCTCAAATATTTATATTAAACGAATAAAATATCATCAATTGAAATTTTAAATTAGGATCAATTTAGAATTGGATTTAAGATGTTCAATATTAATTGAATTATCAGGTGATTTATTGATAATTGCATTATTTTCTAAATGTGTAATAAAAGAGTAATAAAAAGGAAGATGGCATCGTTCTTTTCTTCTTCTCTATAATGTGCGTTTAAATTTCCGCGAATATCAGGGAAAATATCTATCGCGATATAAATTGCAAATAGTTAAACCAGCCACGTTTCGCTGAACGATCGTCAATTTTTGCAAAGGCAGTCGTTTGACAAGCGACGAAAAAAGGGACAGATAATAGATACGACAGACTCAAGCAGTGCAAGGGAGTGACGTGTAAGGGGGCGGGAAGGCGGCGGGAAGCGGATGGACGGCAAAAGAGAACCGGAGGGAATAACGTCGGTGAGAGACCAATGGTCCGGCGGAGAGACAGAGCGAGAGGGGGCGAGAAAGGGAGAGCAATCGAAATAATATATACAAAGCCATAAATCGAAAGCGTGCTGCCGACGCAGCAACAGTGTTATCCACTATACAGGACAGAGGGTGAAAATGCCACAGTCCTGCCGTTTGCGTTCAGACGCGTTATCCCGGTAACGTAACGTCCTCCCGCCTTTCTCCCTTCCCCCTCGCCCCTCTTTGGCCGTGCGCGCGGACGCGTTCGCGAGGGGTTGAACGTGAACGAACAGAAGATAGGGATATTAATCCCACAAGTAACTCACCGCGCAGTAAACCCCGGCAAGTGCGGCGTGTGTACCGGGTGTCCCGGTAAAACGAGACACCACCCGGACGCCCCGCTGATTTACGCGCGAAGTCGGCGCGAAGTTCGCGGGGCCGTGGCACGAGTTTACCGGGGCTTTTTGGCACGTCCGTGGCCCCTCTCCCTCCCTCCCCCCTTCCTGACTAATTGCCGAGATCCCCCCCGACGTGGTGCCGCTAATTCGGCGCTTATCAAGACTGGCACGTTTAAGGGGGCATTCCACCTGCACTTTCGGCTGCAATGGCTCTTGGACGTCCGCGCCGGCAGCTCCGTTATTAAGTACTCGCTCGAGACGTAATATCGCGGGGTAACGAGAAACCGCGAGATTGATGTTTTGCTCGGATTTATAATTAAAAATTCTTCGCTCGTTTTTTTTTCTTAAATTCACGACAAAAAAAGCAGTATCCAATATATTTTCTTTGTTTCGCGAGAGAGAAATCTTTTCTGGCGGATATTAAATTTTTCCGATTTATCGAGAGAAGTAAGTAATAACGGGGAAGTGGGAGGGAGGAAGAGCGGAGGTCGTAGAATTATAATTAGCCGCGATAAACGTCCCGATTTTCGCGGATGAACTATTAATAAAGCGCGATATCGTTTTTAGCAGCGGATTTTTTTTCAGACAAAGTGTTTCTCTCTCTCTCTCTCTCTCTCGAATTTTTCCCTCTGTCGTCGGTCTTGTTTGCGAGATGATAACTTATTCCGGACAGCAGAACTCGCGGGTCGTATAATAGCTCACAGACGGTTAACCGTGAAATTAATTTCTTGGCAATGTCTCTTTTTACAGCGTGGCCGAGCCCCGACCCGCTGTTTTCCATTTTTCCCTCCGCCTCACCACTCTCGAAAGCACGTGACAAATGAATTGGACGTAATCCGAATGCCCCATTGTTTCGCTTTAACGATGGTCTCTCGCCGACCGGGTATGTTACGCCGAAGCGCCTTTTAAACGTGATACCTCGGGCCTGTCGGAGGCAGAACGGACCGACGACGAGTTCGCGACAAAGCGATGCAGTCTCTTCTCCGATTTCGAAGAATTTGCCTAATTTATTCCCGCATTCCTTTCAATTTTACACCACGACTCTCCCTCGACGACGACTTTTAACGCTGCACGGGAATGAAATTCAGTGAAATGTTCTCCGAGCGATTCATAGCGCCGTCAAACAATAAATGATCCTTTTTCGGAATTATAGAAATTGTACAAAATTCATGTATTCCGCTCGCTGTCGAGCAATATCGTTGTATGATTGAATATTAATTAATAATTTCTGTAAACAGCTGTTGCGATGTACGCGCCGTTGTATATCATCGTGTTATGAAACACGAATTTTTTTACAAACAAATGCGAGAATCGAAATTGAAGAAATTAAGTGCAATGCACAGACAATAGCGCGCCCGATAGATGATAATAAATGAACATTTGTTCCTCGCGATCTACTCGCATGTCGGCGGCATGCAATTTCGATGAGTACGCCAATTCGCGCCGTGAAAGTTGTTTACGATCGCCGCGCCGAAAAATACCGGGACGCCGATGGGATGGTTTTCGCACAAAAATAAAATATTTTCGCGGACGCGGCCGGCCGAACCCGCCGATGTGTCGGATTTATTGGTTTCCATCGCCCCGACTTTTGCAGATCCCGCTATAGCGGGCGCACAATTGTGCCGATATTGTCTCACTGCGTTTCATTGGAATTCGTTAAAGCATTGCGCTTCATTGAAATAATAAGCTCGATAAACCGGCAAACCCCTCCCCTCTCCTTGATTCGCCACAGTAAATTAGAACATTTCCACGTGATTCCAGTTGTATAAAAAATTATCGATGTACAGTCAGTGACTAAAAGCTTGCAACACTTTTTTTTAATGATTTTTGGAACACGTAAAAATTTGTACACACGGAAAAATATATATTATCTATGAGTAAATATACTTGTTTTAAATATTTGGTAAGTTTATATATCCGCAAAAAGTCATAAAGTCATTATATATAAGCATCGTATTTACTTAATATAAAACACATTCTGGACTATGACGAGTGTCATCCTAAACTATTTAACTTATTAAGAAAATATTCTTTGCTGCACTGAAAAAAATTCTGGTTAAAAACGAACGAATCAGAAAATCTTGCAGGATTGATAAACTATTCTGATTATTATAATAGAACTCAATACTTTCGAACTTATAATAATCAAAATTTCTATTACAATAATCAGAATATTTGATCAATCCTGCAAGATTTTCTGATTCGTTCGTTTTTAGCCAGAATTTTTTTTCAGTGTGAAGAAAATTATTACTTAAACACAATGAAATAAGTAATTGCTTTTCTCGTCTGTAGAATTTTTCTGTGTGTGCTTAAGCATCAAAGTTTTCGAAGCTCCTGCTAAAAAAAGGTTCGATATAAGTCACATTAATCGGCATCGTTATCCAATTTGCATATCGTGCTTCAAGTTCCACGGAAATGTACGTGTCCCGGCCGCGCTTCCAGTCCTCGATATCGTACTCTTAACCACTGCTCCGGAAGATTTTACGGTGATGGACGACTTCCCGTGGCGGGGGAGGTCGGTGGACACCCCTTCGTTAAACGCATGTTGCGAGAGGGTCGAATCCATCGGGTAGTGATTTTCTTGGCATGATTACACATCTAGCCAGTTGTACCAGGCACCAAATCTTCCAGGAGGTCGTGCAGTCGCACGTTCCTCCCCCTCCCCTCCCCGCCGTCCATCGGTTCCCTGTTTGATCGATATCATTTTTTTTACGCGACTTGAACCCTTCTTCTTTCTTTTCCTTAGACTTAAGACTTAACGAGCCCCAGGACGACGTAACTTTCTCCCATGCAAATTGCCCGTCCGCCGGAAGCATTAGTCGGAATAAAAAAAGGGTGCGTCCGCGGGGAATGCCATCTAATATCTCCGTTAACGTTATTATAGCTCTCTCTGATTGATGGCAATTCTGCGATCTACTAACGTCATTACCGTCGCCCTAACGTTTCCCTACGACCGCCCATGGTGCTCGCTCAGCTGACGATAGATGTGTTTCTCGCTGATTAGATTCGATCTGCCCGTTATTGAGCGATATTCAAAGAAAGCAGAGCCGGGAAGAACGGAGGATTAATTAATTCGATATATCTTACACCTGTCCGCTCGAAGAATCGAGTGTCGCGATTTTAATTGCTCAGTGTTTCAATTGCGAGCCGGTTAGACTTTAACAACACGATTCCCAAACTCGGTGCGTCTAATGAAACTTTCCAGCGGTTGTTAATTCAACGATAAAGTTGGCTCTTCCCGTAGCTTCCTCGGCCATTACGGATCTAACATTACGAAGGCAGACACGACGTCTTTATAGCCCCTTCGTCCCTTCCCGGGGGTCTCCAAAACTCGGCGAATGCTATTCATTCGCGCGCTCTTTCAGACCGTGACGCACGTATAGTGATAAGGGTGCTAGACTTTGATAGCGAGCTGTCTCACGCACAAAGGGCCTGAAAACTCTGTGAATATGGCTGACATTGTCAGTGCTACGTCGCCATTCCGGGTACACCTTCGAGTAAGGGCTCGCGTTTCGTGTTCAAATTAATTAACCTTGAATTAATCGGGCTGCGTTTTTAATCGTAAATAGCCGAACATGCAGACCGATTAATTTTCACAATTATCCCTCCGTGTTCCTGTCAGTCTTTTTGATGAATTCTTCGCGAGGTATTACAAGCGAGGTTTTTAACGGATAATAATCTGCGCAGCGATGATGTTACATTTTGCCCAGACATGCGTCAAGAATCAAAGCGAATGATCATATTTGAATAATTTGAACAACTTCTACTGCATTAATTTCCAGTATGAATGTTTAATAACGAGAACCGTTGAAAACATTCGAGAGCTTTTTGCAGCTAAACTTCAATTAAAGCTTGTCAAATTCAAATAATTTTTTCCCCCCTCAATGTCAATTTTCCAGCTTTCGAAATTTAAAGCAAATAACTTGGCGCACTAACTATTAATTACTAGCAGCAGTATAAATTTAATATAAAACTAATAATAATAAACGTATTAAAATTACATTCAGTTGTATGCGCTCTATTATTAATTGATAATAAATAACACATGCGGTAAATATAAATTCTTATTTCCGCGCTTGAGAATGCGTAATATCTTGCTTTTATCTCGCATTGCCGTCGTTGCTTTTTTTCCAGTCGAATGCTTTCTTCCCTGTAGTAAAAAATAATCCGATCTGCGGATTGCTCGAAGCCGGTTAGTAAAGCCTGTACTGTCACGCTTTGCGCAAAATCACGTTTTTCTCTGTTATGGTGAAAATATTATTGATAAAAAAGGGGATGGGAATTGACGATTGACACGTACACCTCCAGCGGGAAAAACTAAACGTCCGTCCGATTGCCGATTTTTATGTACACAAATTTGACTTGTTGATTTAGTTCATAAAATGAAAATGTACGATATTCACACAGTTATGTAGGTACATTCAAACCCATCGGCATTCGATTTTATTGACGTATTGTGTTGATTATTGCTAAACGATTTAACAATGCAGACTTTTAACGATTTCATTTTTATAGTCGTGATTCCCGATATTTCTTCTCAATTCTGTTAATGTCTCATTTCGTTGATCATATCGACAATTAAATAATTATGCTTTATTAGTTTTTTAATTGCTGCGAGTAAAAATTATTATCGACAGTACACACGTGTCGCGACAATTATATTAAAGTGTATATTAAAGATTATGTGATAATAATTGTAGTTTTTAAAAACGGCCGTAAAAATACTGAAAGACTATCCTGATTTCCGAGACAATGACTAGAACGTGATGGTTCTATTGACCAGAAGCTATTTGTAACTTCGATACTATTTACGACACCAATGGCAGTAAACGAGACCCGCAGCGTGCTATAAAAATCCCAGGCCACACGATTACGACCATTTTCTTTATTTTTCCTCTTTTGCGACAAGCGACGCGGTCGTAATGCATAGCACAAAATATCCCATGACGTTGAACACGGCCCATTTGTGCAGCATCTTCCACCGGTGTTATCAGGCAAATCACCTTCCTCCCCGCTGTCTTTGGATAATCTACGAGCTGCATTGTATCCAAGGCGTCGCGAAAAGCGATTTAATTTTTCCGAAACGTGGGAAGAGCTTTGTGATGAATATATACTGTCACATTTTTCAAACATATTATATTAAGAAGAAATCGAAATTATAAGAATCAGATGTTTTATAAAACCTTCTTTCATAGCAATTTAATAACAATAAATAAATGATTTAATTAAAAGAATAACTGGTTTTATACATTTAACAATAAAATTTGCTTTGAGAGTCAAATACGCGGTCCATAATACATGCGCCTTAATACTAATTAGTAAATTCAGTTAACAATTCTATAACGTAAACTATAAGTCGACTTATAGTTTACGTTATAGAATTGTTATAGAATACGTTATAGAATACGTTATAGAATACGTTATAGAATACGTTATAGAATACGTTACAGAATTGTTAATTAAACATACTAATTAGTTAACGCGCGCTGCCTTTGTTTCTCAAAGCCAATTTTATTGTTGACTGTTCAAATTTTAAATACCGAGAGTCATCAGCTAATTATTTAATTCGTTTTATATTTATATTACATACATTTTTCAAAGAAGAATTTCAACGCAAAATGTTAAAAAGCAATGTAGACTTTATAAGATATTAAAATTATCCATGAAAAATTTAATGATGCCAGAAGCAGTAAGAGACATTTAAATCAGATTATTAAAGCATTTATAAAGCCATTTAATTTCGATTAGATGACACACTGAACGAAAAGAATATCCCGACACTTAAAAAAAAACTAGTTAAAAAAAAACTAGTTATAAATTTTTAATGTCTGTTGCGAAAGGCAACGAAAGGTAATTGATTGCGAAGGATTATAATCGAAGCTTATAGGCTTATGAGCAGTGTAATGATAAAAATGCACCACATCCGAGACGTTGAGGCGGGCTCGATTCGCCCGCAGAGCCCGGAAGGGATAAAACGTCGTGAGCGTAATCTCGGCGG
The DNA here is from genome assembly GCA_021460005.1 of Tetramorium alpestre. Lineage (NCBI taxonomy): Eukaryota > Metazoa > Arthropoda > Insecta > Hymenoptera > Formicidae > Tetramorium > Tetramorium alpestre. The sequence continues at coordinate 1,623,868 of JAJVSH010000025.1, forward strand.
CGCGACGTGCTTCTTAAAGGGAACGGGCTATTAGCGAGCGGCTCATCCGAGTTTAGGACGCGGCGGCGACGTTCGTTTCTTGGGACGGAGCGGGCTGAACTTTGACGAGCGTCCGCAAGATATTAAACCGAAGCCAAACTAACTTCCTCAGTTGGCCCTTCCATCTTCGCCCGGGCGCTCGGTGCAGTTCGCCGGCTAGTTAATTACTTAGGTTCCAGACGTAGAGGGGGGGGAGGGGGGAGATGGAAACTCTAAAAGGGAGATGGCCCTCGCCCAACGTTACACATAATGCCGAATGGCGCTTCTGCCGTCGTGTGACTATCTCGCCATCTCAGGAAGCAGTTCCGCGCGGCCGAAAGCTTGAGGAAATGAAATCTATTCGAGTGGACCACGCGGCGGGCTAACTATCCCACGATATTCCAACCGCGGGCTCCCTTTTATCATTATCGTGAGGCTTTCTACTTCGTAGGAGCATGCAAGAGCCCATCCACTCTTCTTTCCCGCCCCCTTCCCCTCCCCCTTCTTTGCTCCTGGACGTTTCTCCTGGACGCTTCTCAGCAATTTCGCGCAAAAGCTTGGAAACTTCGCGGCACTTTGTGCTCTATTGTTTGACTTGTGCTCTAACTATCCTCCTCCTAGAATCAACCTAATATTTTACTTCCAAAAACGAGGAACGGCCGCGTCTCGTATGATGGAGGGCTATTGGAAAGTACTTGTACCTCGATTGACCCTCTCCTTCGCCGGCCGTTTCTTACGAACTTACCTGCACTGTCTTTTCCGTCGTCCCTTTTCTCGCTTTTCTCTTATCTACACCGGCGCTTTCTCGCCCCCTCCTTCCACTCTATTGCTCGTCCTGCTGCATTCGCAGAAATCACATCTTCCGTTCGAATTGCGGATCGTTGATCTAAAAAGTTTCGACCTGCCTGAAACCGGCGCGACGGGGAGGGGAGGTTTCTTGCGTCGATAATATCCAAAGTAATCAGAGTATAATTGCTTCCATCTCCGCAGGTGGCGGATCTTACCTCGCTGTAACTTGGCGCCGTAACAATTCGCTCGTAGGTATTACAAATAGGGGAAGTACATCCTCGCGCGGGATAACAATTTCTCGGAGGGTTAACGACCGCGTCTTCCCGCAAGGAACTTTATTTTCATGGGGGAAAAGGGGGAGGGGGGAGGCGTAATAAGAAAATCACACGGTTGCAGTAGCGACGAGGTACTCTCGTCAAATGCAGCCGTCGTCGAAAAATCGACGAGAGGTAAAATCGCGTAACTTTCCGCTCGCGCTGCGCGCCGAATGCGGCTTACTCGCTGTTACTCGCCGCTTAAATCCATTAGCGCGTCGAAATCGCATCGCGGATAAAGCCCCGGCGCTCTTTCGTAAAACGGCGGAAAGACGACGAGAAAGAGAGAGAGAGAGAGAGAGAGAGAGAGAGAGAGAGAGAGAGAGAGAGAGAGAGAGAGAGGGGGGACGCTTTGGAAATGGTCCCGCCGATTATACCATCGCTTCTGAAAACGCCTCATCCCAGCGGCGCTGCTCTTCCATTCGAACGGAATCTTGTCATTCCGAAGCGACGATTGCTGCGTCAAACTTCGAGCGGCCCTCTTCAACGGTCTATCTGGAACACTTTCCTCGATCCGGACCAACTTCCTACAGTGCGAATTCCACATGATGGGCCGGGACGTGGCGGAGCGGGGCGCGGCGCGACGACGACGATGTCTAAAGAACTTGGAGGGCGCGTTGAATCGATTAAATGGCATTCCGCTAGCTACGAAACTTTTCTCTCCCGTGAATTCATAGCTCACTTGGCATTCCGCCCAGATTATGTCAAGACTGCTGAAGATCACCCGAGATTTGTCCCGCAATACCGTCCTATTCTTCGCCATTTCCTCGACGTATGCGCGCTCGCGAGGAATTTTATTAATCTCGTGAAATCTTCGTCCGAATATCAAAGGTACGAATCAAATCGGTCAGGTGACCGAATTATCAATAGAAGCGCCAGTTATTGATCCGTCGAAAGTGTCCATATAATAATTAATTTATTTGCTGCTGGACGAACTCGTCGCACTAAATCTCAAATTCTGCATACGCAATGGAGTCTATTAACTATACTTTTCATAATTAATACGGCAATTAACAATTCTCGCTCTTATGAATAATTGATTCTCCAATTTATAATTTTCGTGAAATCCGCCCGCTTTAATTCCCGGTCCTAAAACGCGCGCAATACATCGTCCCTGTCTGCAGCTTGTATCAACCGATAGGAAGTTAAATGTCGCGATAAGAAGTGCCCTTCCATAATGTATCCTGTAAGGAAACATCGGCCGATCCTTCCGACGGGATTTCTTTGCGGAGAGAAACACCTCGCTGAAAGGATAGTTAACTTCCTCGCAAGTCCTGGTTTCGTCCCGATCGAGAAGGGCCCAGGAGTCGCCACCCTAAGAGAATTCCCCGACGCAATCCACGGAGATCGAATATACGAGGAGGTCGGGCAAAAAGTCAGCTGCCCCTCGTCGATGCTGATAGATTCCTGATGTGTTCCCGGGATAGAAGTTTTTCTAACGCTCACTCGAAACCTCTCGCATCGAGGTCGCCGACACGGAAGAGATAAGAAGTCAGTGTATATAGCGAAACGCATGGCCGAAAAATTATGTCCGAGATGGAAGAGTCGGCAAAGAGTGCTCGTTCAATGACCGCCACTTCTTGTCGAGCTTTCATATCCTAGCCGCACGGCAGCGATAAAAGCGACATAGTTACTTGTGATCTGTTATTATTATTTTATCTAATGCCCGGTAAAAAAATTTTCATATAAAATCATATAAATATATGTAATTATGTACCAAATATGTTCGTATATGTTTTTTTTTGTATAATCTTTATTTGCATATACAGAAAAAATAATAATTAAAAAATAATTAAAAGAATCATTTTCGCATTTCTTTTTTATAGAAAAGGAAATTTCAAGAAATGAGGAAAAATGGTTTATGTATAATTATGTATAAATGTAATTATCGCATTATATGTATAATTATATATAAATTACATTTATACACGATTATATATGAACAATTTTTTCTCATTGCTTCATACTTTCTTTTCCGTAAAAAGAAATGCAAAATGATTCTTTTAATTATTTTTTAATTCTTTTTCTTATTATTTTTTCTGTTTATGCGCATAGAGATTATACAAAAAAATGTATATGGACATATATATGAACATACATTTGATACATAGTTACATTATATATTTATGTTTTTACATAAAAATTTTTTTATCGGGTCGCCATCTCACATTCGCCATTTTTTAAATATACGTGCTCGTGAGAAATTTGGTTCATCTCTTCGTCGAATATTAAAAGTACAAACGATTAAAGTATTCATAAAAATGCCAATCATCGTGCCACCTAAAACGTATATTCATATAATTAATTTATTTGTTATGGGCAAAACTTGGCGCTAAATCTGAAATCCCGCATACGTAATGAAATCTATTAACTACATCTTCAATAATAAAGATTTTTCCTCGCTCATACGTAATTATGTCATCGCATATATCACAACTGTGGTTAGATAATTTACCAGTTACTTTGGAAGGACATAGATTAGTTCGGGGTTATCTCTGCGAAACATTTCTCATCTCCGCCGACGTGGCCCTGATGATCTAACTCTTGATTTCTCGCATAATACGTAGTATCACGTGTTGTAGCTCGTTCGATTAATGATCCTCACGTTACCGTAGTGAACCATAATTCCTTCGCCTCGTCCTTGTAACGGGATAACGCTCCCGTGTTCAAGCAGCGGGGGTCTTTCGTCGAGATGTAATGTAAAGATTCAGAGTACAAGTGGATCATCGTCGATTGGACAAATGGACTTACCGGAGTTGGTTTACTTGCCGATCATTCCGATGTTGGTACGGTTTATTGATCCCGAGGTAACGAGTATGTATGAAAGTTTACGGTTGTTCGAAACATAGTAGTTACAATGTCGGCCGCAAAGTAATCCTATAAAAGAGACTTAAAGCTCGAGTGGATCATGTTTCCGTTGCACGAAGCACGTACTTTTCCGAGCCAAATTGGCTTAACTCTTCAGCGACGACTTCTGCGTGTCATACGGTTTTATAAGAAAACCATTGTATCAGTATCTTTAGGCTTCGAAGGTATCGATCCCGATTTCTGGGCAATGCAGAGTAGTCTGACAATTGCGCACAAGATTATTACTGAAACGGGTGAGTTACATAGACTTTGAGAAATCTATTATTTTTTCGAGAATAATTAAATAATTCTTGACAGCTCAAACATTATGTAATAATAATTATAATATAAATTAAATTAAATTATTTTAAATGTAACGAAATTATGACGAAAAACGTTACGAAATTATAACATATCACTAAAAAGAAATGAAATCCATTAACTTTTAGAGGACGGGAAGTCTATTTTTAGGCACCAGAAAGGTCGCTTATTTTTCGTAGTGCACAATATTACATATAAAGAAATTTCACGTCGAAAATCTAAATAATCATGAAAAAACCAGTCCTCTAAAGGTTATCACTAAAAGTATTAAACATACATTTTTGACCGTTTCTATTTTGCAGATTTATTTCTTATATAAAAAATAAAATTCTGAAATTTTATAACTCTTCATCAATCATTTCAATTTTTTATCTTCAATAATAATTTATACAAGTACCGAGTGATCAAAAATGACCGCTCAATCCTTTTAGTAAGTAGAAAATATCGGTACTTTTAGTATTAATAAATCTTTAGTACTATTTCTCTCTCCTTTTCTTTCTTTCTTCCTTCCCCCATATTTCTGAAAATTTTTCAGAAGAATTTTGTCCTAGGGCGTAATAAAATATTATTCACTCATTCGTTCATTCTCTACTGCACTCCGACCGTACTTTTTAAGAGCGCACTTGCCATAGACGGCCGCGATAAGCACAGCTAGACTATTAAGGTAAATTAAGAATCGCAGGACGCCCTGCTCGGCGCGTAACGAAGACATCGCGCTTTTCCCGGACCTGGTTCACCATCGCCGAGCATCGTTGATTCTTAATACGCGCAGTGCCCATTGTCGCCATTTTCCTGGCGATTAACCCACGGGCCGGTCTCGCCTTCATACAAATTCCCTCGTCTCCGCGGCCCGGGCTATTTTTCTCGCCTAATGTACGCTCGCATTAGCGTCACGGAGTCGCTCTTTACGAGAGGGAAAATTATAATTTCCCTGGGAAAAGTCGGCGCTGAATTTACTACTTCGTGATAGTCGGGCTTACCCTACGGAAAATTCTGTCGTACCCCCCCCCCCCTTTCCCCGCAACGACCTGTGTTTCTCCTTCTCTTTCTCCCTCGCCATTCACTCGACTCTATCCACCCTTGTACACCCATGTCCCTATTCTCGTTTATATCTATGAACATTTCCCGCCTCCATCACACTTTCTTGATTGCGCGGGTCGTGGATACTTTCGATAAAGCATGGGTGTGTCGCGAGGCGTGACCGCGAAATTATTTCTGTACATATCGCACCCGGTGGAACTCCGCTTTCCTCGGAAATGTCGATAAATTGAATGCCCGAGCTATTTTACTGCCGTAGAATATAGTTCGCCATTCGAAGAACCTGTGCGGAGCTGATACTAAAATGTATAAAACTAAAAGTCTATCACAATTATGTTACGAATTGTAAAAGTGACGACTTCTCTGTTAACCTTTTAGTCGTTGCGCTATTTTTCGACGAGTGAGATATCGGAATATAAAAAATCAATTTACATCTTTTGGAAATAACTAAATAAAATAATATTATATAATAAAAATAATTTTTATTGTATAAAAAATGCACTTTATTAAACGTTAAACTGTAAAGATCTTGCGCGACGACTGGAAGGTTAAAGAAATATCGAGCGGTCATTTCTGACCGTTTCTATTTTTTAGATTAATGCCCTAGTTCTTGTGTAATAAATAAGATTCTGAAATTTTATTTTACTTTGAAATACGAGAAATTATTGATTAAAGTTCATAAATGAGTACTAAACTAAAATCAGTACTAATTAAAAAAATAGAAACGGTCAGAAATATGTATAACACTAAAAATACCAATGTTTCTATTTACTAAAAGAATCAAGATAACCTTATAAATTATTATAAAAATAAAGAAACTTGTGGAAAAGTAAATATTTCGTTGAACTAAAGGAAATAATCGATAAAAAGTTATAAAATTTCAAAATCTCATCTTTTACACAAGAAACAGTGTATTAATCTAAAAAAAGAAACCGTCTAGAAGAAGTACACTGAAAAAAAATTTTAGATAAACTTATAAGATACATTTAGTAATGCAATTTTTGAAATATTTAGTTAGTATTATTAAATATAATAATCATAACAAAACATTTAATAACAATTATGAACATTTTATTTTTATAACATTATTTTTCAAAGTGTTCTATAAGTTTAGTTGAAACTATTTCACCAAGATTGTTGGTAACTTTTATCAAGACTGAATTATTATCATCAATCTTTTTTTCAGTGTGTGATTGGTACTTCTAATATTACACTGAGAGAAAAGTATGTAGTATTTGCGACTATAATTGCATTGTAAAATAATTATAGTCAAGAATATCATTTTTATAGTAGTTATGATATTGGTAATAATAATCATATACCCATAGTAATGCCATTGTAGTTACTATTACATTATTTTATAGTACAACTTAAATTACTAAATTAAAATCTCGTTTTGGTTAATAATCATATTATAAGTTGCATGGATCAAATGGTGATTATGAAAACTTTAATAAAATGTTAAACCAACCGTAATTTATATTGTTTGAATAACTCCTATTTTTTTCTCTCAGTGTAAGAGAGCGCAATTGTCACGAAATAAAGACGCAGATAGAAAATCGTCGTCCTCCCTCATTTGGTTGCTCGCAATCGTACGGTTGCAATTGCCGCGACTTGAAATACGGGACACGCAGCGATTCAATCAAACCGCGACGCGGCTTCAACATAACTTAACGTGGCAGGCGAGCCACGGGCGGGCGATTTCCAGGCGCCGGGGAGACTACACTCGCGATCGCCGGCGGCGGCGATTTGTCCGTTTTACGGGTAGAACCCAACGGTAATTCCTCCGCGCTCGAGCGCGGCATTATTGCCTAATGCGGATCATCGAGCTTTACCGTGCTCGCATTATGCTTCGGTCCGCGCCGCGTCCTCCGCTTGTAAATCATAGGCCTGGCCTGTCGTTAAACCACCCTGCAACATTCCAGTAGTAACGGCCGCGTTGCTGCCAGCCGCGCCGTCATTGCCGCGCGCGAGCGGAATGGCGGGTTGTCGCTCGCGACGACGTACATACGACGAGTATCGTAATCGACCGATTAAATTAGGCGGCGGCGCGTAATTGTACGTCAACGTCTACCCGGGCGTTCATAATTGCGAGCTCACCCGGTGCAATTATAGGGATTGTTTTCGCTGCGAAAATGCGCGCGTGCGGATGGAGTGCATCGGCAGGAGCGCTTCGTCGATACGTTATTCCCACCGCGATGCTGCTAATTATTTTACTTTGTTTCGTTAGCCACGTATCGCGTGCAGCTTTAACGTCATTGCGACAATCGCGCGCGCGCGCGGGTATGCGTAATTGCCAAAGCTCGCTCTCTCTGCGTCGTGCGATTCGCAAAAGAGATCCTCCGGGGAACGTGCTTGGTGTTTGGAACGAGACGGTGACTCATTGACGGCGAGTCGTTCGCACGTTCGCACGAAATATTGATAAAAGAAACGAATGTTTGTTTTTTTTTTCAACGGCTCCGGAGAGATTAGTAATCCCGCGCGCTAACGATTATTGTCACGGCGAGTGTTAGCGAAACGACATTCGCAGCACGCGTTTCTCACGTTAACGACCAACGCTACGCGATAATATTCGAGCCGCGCCGCCTAACGAAAGATCAGCCCGGAAATTCGGAACTTTCCGCCCGAGAGCGCGCGCTTTCGCGGCGAGAAATTATTACCAGCTGCTGCAGATGGACTACTTATGCGACTTAGGCGACTTATAAGTTTGTATACGCGAAGAAGCATGCGGTACGAGGACACGTCAAAGATGTGACAACAGTGTAAGACCTCCGCAAACCGGAAACGGAATCAAAACAGACGGAAAATCCTTCGCCTGCACGGAAGAAAGAGTTTTTTTTTGGTAACAACTAAATATTAGGCTAATTCAACAAATTTACAGCCGTATAATATACGGAGAATTAATTTTCTGTGTCACTAATTGTAACAGCTGTATAAAATTGATACTTCTAACTAACTAATAATGCATATAGTTAAGTTAATCGTATTTTTAGGTCCAAAAGTAACTAATTTTCTCTCAGTGTATCTTTGCTATCGTATCAAAGAAAATTAGTATATCAACAGGTTCTATCGGCATACTAATAATTGTTTTCAAACATAATTTGTTTGCTACACCAACAAATCTGCTTAATCGCAAATGTGAAGTTTGCGTAGCGAGCTGTAGCCTTGCTGAATTAACAAAACTATTTTTTTCCGTGTGCGCTTCCCTGGCACCGCGTCACGTAGACTTCTGACAATATGCGGCCGCACACGTACCTATGTATCCTCGTTGCGCTGTTAATTCGGCACCTGGGTACAGCTTACCCGAGCAGATAAACAGCGCTACGACGCTCGATCCATGACGAGAGCTAGTTGCCGTTAAGAAAACAGGTCACGCGAAATTAGTTCGCGGATTGGAAAGTGAAACGGCGCAGTGTAATTGCACGCCCCGCCTGTCGTTTATTCCGCAGGTCATGTTATTCGCCGCGGGTATATCATGATAAATCCGGTAATGGTATCATCGATGTAACTCAATATTGCCCGAAATGTCAAAGCGGATTATTTGATTTCCGCTCCGGCGAGTTTTGTGTCTCCCTCGTTACGCCTGTCACGTTTTACCCTTTTTTTCTGCTCCGCAGCTTTTTTGTTTACGTTTAATGATATTTTCCGAGAGTCGCAAAGAGCGAAAGTACCTTTTTATTTCCCATCGAAATTGCATTATAATTATTATATCCCGTTCGACGTGCCGACGCCGCGGACGAAAGTTATGATCTCCGAATCTATATCATAGGAAACATTAATTACATCGCAATTATCTCACTTTGTCTCGCTTTGATTACAGATTGTTGTACCGCATTCGCAATATTATTAGTATTGCTACCGTCTGCATCAGGTTTATTCGTGGTCGTGCACGGCTAACAGAGCCAACTGCAATCTCGCAGTAGTTATTGCGAAGCGTGGTCAGCCAGCAGTCACGCTAGCCCATGTACATCAGTTAGCGCTCGCTAGTGTATAATGCACAGCACGCAGGTATTTGACATCAATTAAATCGAGGAGGTCTATTAATTAGTATTATATATCAGACGTCTGGAATCGAATAATTTAGCTGGGAGCCCGGAATTATATGGCAGCGTCTAAAACTAGGTCATCTGTTAATCCCGCGGAACATTCTTGATGCCGCGTCTAAAATGCAGCGACATTAATTTACGATATCAATTTGACACTTTAATTATGTACTGTGTCTCTATTGGTCGGCGTGTATACGCGGCTAATTAATAAATTTGAAATTTAAACGAGTTCTTCTTTAATTCCGAGCCAAGTTGGCTCGAATCTATCTCCACCTAATTTGGCGGCGCACAAAGCGTCTAATTCATTTCGCGGGTCGTTCTGAGAGACATAGTCCCATTGTCGCGCAGTTAATTGCACAGTAATTACGGAGCGATGCCCGGAGAAAATCAAGACGGGTTGTTTTATTTCCGCTCTGACGATTTCTGTGCTACTCTTGTTACATCTCTCGATCTTCCCTGTTTTTTTGCAGCTCTTCATGCTTCACGACTCTCTCCGAGAGTCGGAGAAGCAGAAGTGTACTTTTTTTTTTATTTCCCATCGAAATTGCGATATAACATGTCCATAATTGTCATTAGCGTAACGTTATTAATCTTGGATCGCTTTAAAAGGTGGAGGGTTGTGATTTTTTTCCTGCACACAGTCATACGAAGAGAAATAAAATTATGCGGCAACACGCGCAATATACAGAATTAAATCTCGCTAATAAACTAATTTAATGATAGCTGGAAAACGATCGCATCAAACATTTTAATTGAAATATATTTCGTTATCTTTCGATATTAATACGCTTACTTTATTATCGCGTTATGGGGAGAGCGTTATAGAGATATACTCAATATTTCCGTTCGATGTCTCTCCTGTTTTACGCCTTGTATACTTTTTTATGAGTATGTTTCTTCTTTAGAATCCTCTTTAGACGGACATAAAAATTTTACGCCTCCGTTTAAAGCAATAGCTGTAACAACCGACTCGGTCAAATTTTGTCAAGACTAATGAATGAGCCAGTCTGGATATTCTGGTCGTGACCTCGCGCCCTCACTCATCCTTGGAGCAATTGAATTAGGTATTTTAAATGCAATCGAGTCGAGTGCTTGTTACGTCAAATATCAGCCCGCGCTGCGTCCGGACGTTCCGAATTACGCATTTTAGAATAATAATCTCGTCGAATTCGTGACCGAGCAAACCGCGGCAACTGCTGCACAATTTCCATGGCAAAATTTCGGATTTTGCACATGGCGCTGCCGATGCGAGACTTGGCGTGTATTGGTAAATTGTGTCGCGTTTTATTCTATTTGAAGCACATATAAAAAGAATCGATTTTACATGGTTGCATGTAAAGTCGCATGGTCCCGTAATGCCAATAAAACACCATAAAAATAAGTTAAATTCTACTTTTATCTTCGTTACGGATTTCACTGTGGGGTAAACTGATTAAAAAATCGTCCAATTAATAAACATGGCTGGAAATGTTTGTATTTAATTAAATTTATTGCGACGATAATATTTCGTCGTTTGTTTGCATGGCTTAGTATGTGCATACGGGCGGAATAGCGTAAAAAAAAAACAATATAAATACATGTAAATGAATATACGGGCCGCGATAACTGTCAATGTTACGGGGAAACGAGTCAATTTGACTTTGTAAAGACATTTCAATAATTAATGATACGTATTTTCATGTTCTTATTATCTTTACGAGCTCAGTAAGCACGCTCGGAAATGCAAAGCGGCGACATAAATTCGATAAAAAGCGACCGACTCGACCAGAGTTTTTATCCGCAATTATCAAAACGGGATATAGATTGATAGAGCCATTCATCCTGTGTAAAGCCTCGCTTACTTTCTGCGCTGCACGCTCGCATGTCACACAGCTCAAATCGGCTTGTGTACGCGTAAGCCTCGGAGCACGTAACCGGCCAATGCGCTCGGAGAGGAAAATTGGGAATGGGACACGTGACAACGGGTTTTTTTTTTTCGCGACAAGAGATCGCACAGTTGCAGCAGCGGGCGAACGGTTTTCGAGCGGCGAACAAACAAGCGCTAACGACAAATAACAAGAGCTGTTGAGCTCTGGTGGAGAAAAAACCCGCGGGGGTCACGTTTAGTTCGGCAGAATCTTTTTGCGCGACGTATTCTTTGCGGAAATTTCAAAAAGTCTCTTTCGAAAATGTTCATTGAGATAATTTCGTGCCGGACGTGGGAATATATCACTCTGGTAATTTCTAAACTCGTAAAGTACGTGAAACTTTACAGCATAAATTTTTTTGATAAAATCCTTCCGGTGAAAAAAAAATGAGAAAACTGTCGTCGGCATCGAAATGACGCAAACATAAATCCTCGTTATCGACGAAAATAATGCAATTATTTTCAAATATCATTTACGCAAATTACTGTCTGCTCTTCCGCCTGGCGCGCGGGATGAATTTAAAAACTCGGTCACGCAGCAGTTAGTCGCGCGATTTAATGAAACTCTTGCAATATGTAGAGTGGTACCTGGTCACGGAAAAAAAAGGAGAGGGTGTCTGTAGATGGAGAGAAAATTACCGACGTGACGAAGTGGCCATTAATAACGCAAAATGGTCCCGCGACGCTTCATTACTTTCACCCCTTTTTTTAAATTAGCAGTCGAGAAAAAGTGTTAGACGGTTGGTACGTTCCTTGAATTAAACCTCCGTGCGAGTTTCATTAGAACAAACAGCGTAATGGTCGTTTCACTTATTTGCCATCGATTCGTTTTGCGAAGGCAAGCAAAAGTAATGAATAGCAACGACAAGATAAGATAAGCAACGACGAAATTGCCAAAGCAGCATTTGAACTAACAAGAGATTAGATTAAAAGTCAAATTTCGCAGAAGAAAATATATTCTGTATGTTTAACTTGCTTTTTCACGAGAAGTAATTACTTTTTTCAAGTTCAGTCAAACTTTTTATTGACTCTGGAAAAATTAAATTAAATTAATTATAAATGTTACCAGTGAACTTCAAAAGAAATATAATAAATTTGTTAAAAAATATGGATATATTATTGGATTGCGCGAAACATCGGGAAATGGATTTCGAGTGTACCGTGAAATCAGGAAAAAGTATGAATATTAATTTCGCGTTGTTTTCGCGCGATGATGAGGAGCGTACGGAAATTGACCCGCAGGCAAACCGCGTGACAGGTTCGAAACTAGTTTCGCGGTCGTTCTATGTCTCGACATCGCTCGACAACTTTCCGTTATCGTCAGGCATACGTTATGTGTATGAGTGAAATCTGAGATTTCTCATTTAACTTTCGTTTAATTATTATTACGACGGGACCGTTCGGGGCGGCCATTATCACGGTACATGCGGTTTAGTCCGTGGAGGATGTTTCACTCCGGGCAAAAACCAACAAGATTATGAACTGACGCGGCGCTCGGTACATCGGTCCGAGTGTCGTTAAATTTATGCAAATAATTTTCATTAATATTAAACGGTAGCATGATGCAGCTTGAGAGACGCGCTGTTCGCACTCTGTTAAATAACGCTTGTAGATATGGCCGTGCTCTCGATTCAGATCCTGTATTTCCCAACTTTTCAGCTTCGTGCATTATTTTAACATTTCGGCCTCTTGTCTCATCTGTAACAAAAATTTCAAAGTATTAAAATTAACAAATTTCATGCAAATTTTTTACAAATTTGTTTTGTCTGCAAAATCCCGAAAGAAAAAGACCTGAAATTTGAAAAATAGTATAATGTCGCGAAAAATCATAATCCCCAAAATTTGAGAAGTATAACAATGTCCAGAAATATTTTATATTTCGAAATTATGATTTCCGAGACGTTGCTTTAGTTTTTAATTTTCGAGAGAATAACTTTTCGGGACGTTGCGTCTCCATGCGTTAAATATTTTTACATTTTTTTTCCTCGCGTGCTTATATAAAATAAACACACGTTCCAGCTTGGACATTAGGTTCGGAGGGATGCTTTAAATATCTCTTGCTTTTAGAGGTAATGTAGATTCTATGTTACCTCCTAACTGCGTCTCACATTACATCAGCATTTGAGCGTGAGTTCTGCTGATAATTTAATATCCTCCCTGGCGCAGAATCGAAGTATTAATAATTTATTTAATTTTTCATTATTCGATCTACAAAAAATTCTACAAATTCTACAATATCTACAAAAAAATTTGAACTCAATTAAATTGAACTGATTCGCCGTACAATCTGTCATGATTTAAGAATGCATTTTTATGTGCGTTATTATTAACATAGTCTACGTCGGGCACAGTCATGCGAGGCTAGTCAAGTACCGCAGCCAAGTCAAAGGTAATATATTCCTTACATAACACTGTAACACATGCTCCTGCTCGGGAACAAATTTCTCGTCAAAAAGCATTTCTTTTGCATGCCACCGCGCATTAATGTGAGTAAATAACGTCCTTGCGTTCAACCGACCTTATAATTGACTCTGAAAAAAGGTGCAGATTTCCTTATGCTATCATTAAAACGTACAATGGGGTCAGGCGGACCATGTGGCGCTCATTTACCAGCGCTTTTTTACCTCGTTTCTCTGCGAGAAACGGAACGCGCACATGTAACTGAAAGTTCTAAAGATACTTCAGTTCAAGAAATTTTTAGATTTGCATTTAGATTTCGCGATAATTGGTCACGAAGATTAAAACGCGAGTATTAAACGTGAGTATTAAACTCCAAGTTCTTTCTCTCCCTTTCTTTCGTGAGATCCGTATCTCTCTCTCGAAGGGCGCGCACTGCAGCCGCCCGCCGGCGACGTTTGCGTTCGCGCACGACAATATTGCCGTATGAACTCGAGCCCCGCGACGTCGCGTCTCTCGTCGCGTGACAGAGCGTTGTCACACACGTTTCGGACATTTCTGTGCCGCTGCCGGGCAGCATTGTCCGCCCGGGATCAAAGCTGGGTCCGGGTCCGACCGCAGGCGGGAGGGAGACAGCGAGCGGAAGGAAGGCCGGTGGGGGAGGGGGAAGGGAGGTAGAGCGAGAGAGATCCGACATCGGGATCGGATGCTGCCGCAACCGTAGCGTAACACATAACGCAAATACGACTCGCTGACGTATGCGCTGACGTAGGTGAGACGCGACGTCGTGAGCGCGCGTTTCACGGGCGCGCAGCCGGATCGCGACGTCGGTGCACCGCAGAAGCCGTGACAGTTGGCCGGGGGGGAGGGAGGGGAGGGGGCTGGAGAACGCGGGGAGACAGGGTTAACGAAAGAGAGGAAACGGCCCGGGGATCAGCGGCGGCGGCGCGGAGAGAGAGTACAAAGAGAGAGAGAGAGGGTGAAGGAGGGAGGGAAAGCCCTTGTTGTGCAGCCGTCAGCACTGAGAATGGCAAGTGAGTTCCACCGGCTCTTTCGCCCGTTGTGGCACGGCCCGTGAGTGGCTTCCGGAGTGACAGAAATCTTCTTCCGCCTCGTGCCTTCTCCCCCCCCCCCCTCCCATCCTCATCCCGGTCGCATTTGAATCGCAAATCCCCCGCATCGTCATTGTTTGCTCGGCTAACTCTGCGAAACGAGGCGGGCAACGCATCATCCGCGGAGCGGGCGCTCCGCATGCTTGGGCGATCTTCGTAGGATCGTCGTTCGGCGACAGGCAGCGGAACGGTCCGTCGCAGATCCTCCTGCAGGACGGATTTTACTGACACTTGATCCGCTGTCTTTGATCGCGATATTAAGTTCTAACGATTTTCGGGAGGATCGTATGATCGATTTCTCGCAGTAAATTCGTTACAATGATTAATTTTTAATATTTTTTATTTTGATATTTATTAACATCAAAAAGTTAAATATAGGTTATAGATTTAATTATGCACACGTAGCACCTTCAAGAGATTTATCTTGAAAGGAATTGCATCAATCAAATATTTTTTTAAATATCACATGCCTCAGTGATCGAATTGGTAACGACACCCCCATTGTAGGGAGATGGTATTTCTCATGATAAATTCTTTAGAATGATTATTTTTTAATGTTTAATGTTAATATTTAATATTTTAATTTTTATGGTTATTAACATCGAAAAGTCAAATATTGTAGATTTAATTATGGGGATTAAGAGTTGTTTTTTAAGATCAACAAATAATCGACGCGAAAATATTATTATTAATTTACAAGCTCCAGCTCGGATCGTATATAGGTTTCTCTCTCTTCAATTAAATATTTCTTGTTCGACATTAATAGTTGTACTAGAGGATACGTATTATCAGGATGCAGTAGCTCTCTGTCGTATGATGCACGATATTACCGCATCTATATGTACATGTATATATCCACAATATCGAAGATATAGAAAGCGATCTAATCACGCCGCCAACTGCCAATACACGTGCGTTGCCCCAGTTATCGTAATTGGATATCGATCTCCGGTAAACGCAAAAATTTCAATTTTGACTCGCCTTTTCGCCTCTCTCGCCCCCTTCCTCTCTCTCCTCGTTGCGGCCCGTTGGAATTATACCGCTGGTCGACTAAAGCCGAGTAAATTACGAAAACCTGATGTATTGCCGGGCGGGCCGCGAGTCGAAATTGCGACGCCTAATTTTCATGATGACGCTACGCCACGCTGGCGCGTTGCACACACAATGCCGCGGATAAAAGCGCGTCGCGGCTTTCCCCGACGTATCAGCCGGCCGAAAATAATGCACGTGCGTGAGCAAGTGCGGGACGCAGGTGCGCTTGCCTCCGCTCCCGCGCATATATCGCGCATTTAGTGCATGCGGCCGGAACTCGCGCGCGAAGGCCGCATCTGTATTACACGGCGGGTGGGCGCGCGCGAGGGAGGAAGGGTGAGCGCGGCTCTATACGTGCCACTCTCGCGGCGCCCTTATGCACCGTTCTTTCGCGTAACGTCGGCATGCATGCACAAATCAACGTTTACACAGAGACGGATTCGTGCAATGGGGAAGTCATGACTAACGGCTCGTTTCGCCGTATCCGAGGGAAATATACGATTTTTTACGATGGCAAAGCCTTTTCGTGCCCTCCTGCGCGCTTCTCTCCCTGGCCCTAACCCTTTCTCTCGCGAGAGGGACGCGAGATAACAGGATGCAACGAAATGTTATCCGTTTGTCCAGCTTTAACGGCGAATGCATGGTGTTGGTGATTGGTACGCAGCGCCTGTGGTTTATCGGTGTTGTGTGTGGCCAAAAAAAATTTTTTTTTCTGTTTTCACGGCTGTGACAAATATCGATACATTTCATTGGAGTGTCGCCGCAAAAGCGGGAATCGCCGGAAAGAGCGGAGTCGTAATATACAGCTTTCGCCACTTCCGAAGGGCGCGATGAACGGCTTCCAGATATAGTGCTTCCGCGAGAAAAATTAATGCCGCCTTGTGATTTGCAAAGTAACAAGCTAATTTTGAGTGAGGAGCATGCATTTGCGAAATGATGCATTATAACGTCGCGAAAGTTGCTCGTTTCCTTCCAAATTTCAACTTAATATGCGGTAAACGATTAAATATTTTCCTCAATAAAATTAAAGAGCTATTTTGAATCAGTGGTAAATATGTTGAAATATAAATTGTGCTAATATATAAATAATGATTCACAAAGTTTTATCTCACTTATTGTTAGAGCGAACATTCCTGAGATTATTTGGAGCAAAAAATTTGAATAGATAATTGGGATCACAATTAAAGAATTACACCAATTTGAAAATTGGAGAAAAATAGTTTTTGTTTAGAATTTTAATAGGAAAAAATTACAAAGTACAAAACACTTTTGAAATTGTTAATCTTTTAAATTTTTGAAGCGTTCTAAAATCATAATTTCTGCCTGAATTCCTTAATTTTGCATTGTACAACATTTAGCATTCCGTGTTGGTTCCGCATGTTTGTCCTTGATTATCGCCGCGGCATTCAAAATACATGCAAGAACCGCTTTGCATGTTTGTCCCTTTGTCCGGTACACAATGTCCTTCATCCAATCCCATGTGCAATAATCCAACGGCGCTCGATCTGGCGATCTGGAAAGCCAGGTTCGGAAATTTCCTGTTGCTCTGTAACTATTGGAAATCAACCGCAAGTTTATAAGGAAATTTTGCCGGAAATAGTCCCGGGAATACGTTTCATAAAACTTTGCGAATCGTCCTGTACAAATAAAACTTCTATCTCATCGTATACAATTTCTATATATTTTTATGTCTATAAATTTTATATCTATATATATATATATATATAAATACATATACAGTCGAGTTATTTGTCACGAGAGCAACAAAAATAAAGCCGGCACGCACGGCGGACGGAAATTTTCGAAACATATTAAATAAGTATATAAAATTCGCGGGGGATGTAACGCGCGTACTATCTCGGGCCATAAACTTATGACTAATCTCGACGCGATATCGCCGCGCGCCGCTGCTACACGNGCTCAACAACAACAACAGCACTGCAAACTGGCAAAAGTTTATCGACGCTTTTACGCAGTGCATACGGCTACAACGGTTTTCGCTCAAACGCGCCCATTCCGAACGGTTTACGTTCGGATGTTGCCCGAGTCGCATGAGCGGCATTTGTCGGAACTGTGGTGAGCCCTGGCGCTATTACTGGGCCTTTTACTAGCATGTGGCATCAGTATAGACAGCGGTAGCGAGGCGGAAAGCGCACGCGGTGGGAAATCGCCAGGGGGTGAAAATCTCCGGATAGACGTGGCGGACGAGAAGAGCGGTGGGGGACGCCGGCGGCGGGGGCGGCGGTGGCGGCGGTTTGCGACGAGGGCCCGGGTAACCGGGAAAGAACGGAGAACGGAATTTGAATAATTCAATCGCAGAGGAGAGTCGGACGCGGCGTTAAATAAAATAACGCGGCAAAATGTTGGAATAAAACCGGCGATGGCTCCCGACGTCGGTGCAATCGTTTTGGGGGGGAGGGAGGGGAAGAGGAGGGACGGCTCGTCGACGGTACCGCGATCCAATTTTCTCTGCTGCCGCTTCGGGGACTTCGCCGACGTCCCCGGCTCTTTCTTCCTTCCTTCCTTCCCCCGTCCTCCGAAGGGACGAAGAGCGAGACCCCCGCGGGCCGGTAAAAAATGCCCCGCGGCAATTGGACAGGCGTAACGTGCGCGCCCTCAACAGCAGGTTGTTTCTCAAGAAATATGCATAAACCCGCGCGATATATGTCTCGCGATCCGGTGCCCGATATTACCAGGCTGCATTATTCACCGGGACGCAAGCGTACGCGCGTTGAGCGTTTTAACAAGCTAATATCCCGATTTGATCAATTGCCTTTTTGTCCTGCCCGCGGCTCCGGCGTATGAAATTTTTATTAATCATCTCCCTATGGTAAATAGGGAAATATGAAAGCTACTTCCAGGACACGAAATAGTACTTCTATCGGCATTTCTTTGTTATTACACAGTCTCTATATTAGGGGAGAATTGCCAAATGCGTACCACTTAAGGAGGTTCGATAGTATTACAAAAAATGAGAGAATGTTATAAAATTTTGGAATATGATTCTTAATAGCGTTATAAAGCTCCATGAATTTTTTCAATTTTTTTTACCGTCATAAAAGTTTATAATTATTTGCGATAGAAAAGTGAACATTTTTCTTTGAAATTATCGGTAATGTAATACCATTCAATATATGAAATAAATAATATGACGGTAAAAAAAATTGAAAAAATTCATGGAGCTATATGTTATTAAAAATCATATTCCAAAATTTTATAACATTCTCTCATCTTTTGTAACACTATCGAACCTCCTTAAGCTACTTTTGGTTTCATTTTGCATTTGGTACCTTTTGGAATGCAAATAAACGTTGGAAATTGTAGCTTGATATTTAAAGCATCTATTATTACGGTGAGATAAAGAAGAGGAGAAACTTTCTCGGCTATTTTACGATAAACAAGACTTCGATTGAATCTTCGCTAATAAATCACATTAATTTCGTCGGTAATGTAAATAATCGGTTTAAACCTTTTTTAAACCTTTCACTAATAATAAATTAATGGGTTATAAGTTCTTCTTGTAACATGTTACAAAAAGTACGATTTAGCAAACCGATCGCCTAAATCATACCTCCTCAAAAAGTATTAAATTTATGGATCAAAATAATTAAAAATAAAGATTAATAAAAGAAATCATAATACCTATTTTATTTATAATTTATCAACGAAATATTTAAAAATTAATAAATATTATAAAAATGAATAAATAATGTGAAAAGATTGGACAACGAAATGAAACTTGCTTGAATTTATTTTTGCATTTCGTATATTTTCAATTTTATATTGATATACATATTATTGTAGCAGTACAATTTAGTAAACGAGAAAGATTTTATAAAAATATCAATGTAATTTTTACAATAATTGTACATGTACTATGAATACAATATATTTTAAAATAAATCTTCTTTCAGAGAAATATAAAAATTCAGTGAAAATGGCATGATTATTAGCTATATAAAATAATCAAAAATTTACATCAGCTGTATCTGATTTTTTAAATGCTGATAGCAAGTATAAAACAAGATATAACATTATTTAATTTTTATCTATATTACTCATTTCTCATTTACTTTATATTTTCATGGTTAATAAATGTTGCTTATATTGAATAAAACTACACGGAGAGAATTTTTCGTTATAGTTTACCGTAAAATTCACTACAAATTTTAACATGTTTGATAAGTAAGTTTAACATGATAAGAGTGGGATAACTAGACAACTACATAAAAATAAAAAAAACCTAAATATTAGCGAAAATCATAAGAATTTGTGAAATATACAACAGAAATTTTATAAACTACATAATAAAAATTACCAAGCAGATTGTAATATTAATTAAACAGATTTTATATTTTATTGTGATAGATATGAATAAATCAAAGAGAATTTATAAAAATCTTTGAAATATTATTAATATTACTTTTATCAGATATGTCTTTGTTATTATACAATCTCAATATTACATACAGCGCTGGTATTGGTAACAATTTCTCATTAAACCCCCCCGAGACAACCGATTATTCACGTTACCAACGAAATTAATGTGATTTATTAGCGAAGATTCAATCGAAGTCTTGTTTACCGTAAAATAGCCGCGAAAGTTTCCCTTCGTCGTTTATCTCGCCGTAATTATAACCGGGTTAAAATTTCAATGCGCCCTTATTTTTGGATTATTCCGCAGATATATCGTCCGCATTTTATCGGGCACACCGCGACCGCTCTCGTGATCCTAGGAGATACGATTTTCATTCGCGGGGAAGCACCCCACTCAAGAATGTAGAATTCGAATGAGCCACCGGTGGACGATTACAGTCCCCGAATATGCGGCGCATTGTGCGCGAGGACAAGAGGACAAGAGCGGACAAATTCCAGTGACCTT
Organism: Tetramorium alpestre; assembly: GCA_021460005.1. Classification (NCBI taxonomy): domain Eukaryota; kingdom Metazoa; phylum Arthropoda; class Insecta; order Hymenoptera; family Formicidae; genus Tetramorium; species Tetramorium alpestre. Next base: position 1,644,570 of record JAJVSH010000025.1, read on the forward strand.
TTCGCGGATGTAAATGTTGGCTGGGGTCGGCGCAATAAAACCGGCTGAATTAATCCCGCGGCGTATTCACTCGGAAGAGGCGGCAGATGATTATGGAGCCGGGGATGATAAGGGGATGGGCGAAAGAGAGTAGGACGAAAGTAATGCGCGCGCGCGCGCGCGCGGCCGTGGTGGTGTGACAGTGGAAAAAAAGTTTTTGGCGGGTAGTAAATTGAACGCGCGGTCGCGCGTGGTGACATAAAATTAAAGGGAAGCTGCTTTCAACGGCCGGCGATGGCCGTTGTGCGACTGATGCAGTTTTGCCGCCATCAGGCCCGCCCCTTTGAAGAGGATTAGTTTACGGATAGTTTTAGAGATAGACGCAATCGTGGTTTCGGTCTCCACCGAGATCCGTCTAATGGCCGTCGGGCTTTCGAGCTAGTTTCCGCTTTTGAATATGCGCCAGCCATACGGCGTAGGCTCGTATACGCGAGAGAGCCTCCGCTCTTTTTATATCTCGCGTCATGACCCGCTCCGAAATATGGACGTCATGTATCGTCGTCGTTTTCATACATCATACGAAAGAGCCGAGCCACTGCGATTAAAATGCTTCCGGAAATAAACGCGAGCGGAGAATGATCGATTCGATCAGGGGGAAAAAAAGCTTTTTTCCGGTTCAGAGTTCGGTAATACTCTTCATCTGTCGGTTGCGGATATTAAAATCTGTAGATAATTTTACGGTAAAATTCCTAGCTCGATACTGCTAATGACATCGTTAAATCATCCAAATTTTGTGATTTTTTAATAATAAAAATAATTACATTTATTCTAAATGCGTTTTTCATTGTTTCACGAGTTAAATTCTCGTAACATTAATAATGCAATGTAAAATGTATTTCTGCATTCTAATGTGGTTCCATTACTATTTATATAGAAAAGAAAGAAGAATAACAGGAAAATAAATAAAACAATAATTTTTGCGTTTTTCTTTAAAAAAAATAATTTTTTTTTAAAGTGAGAAGGAATTGCCCATATGTATAATAGTCGTATATAAATTTATAATTTTTACTTTTTCTAAATTTAAAACTTTAATTTTTTTGTACTTGTGCGTGAACTGAACGAATTATCATTTAACATCTTTACTACTCAAGCCTGAAATTTACATTATCTGTACTTTTTTTTATATTGAACAATATATAAATATATACAGGAAGATAAATAAATGACAAAGAATGTAAATCACACGTAAATTAAAATTACGCTCTCTCTTGTATATTGTTTTAATGTAAAAAGAAAAATTGCTCGAAGAAGTGGGTGGTATTTGTTGTTAAATTCGTAAACGTATGCTTGTGTGATCGGAACGTTTTCATTACACGAAGTGTCAGTAATTTAAACTAATAAGTAGTTTGGAGCGCGGTGTGACAGTGTGGCGTCCTTAATACCGCCGCTTCAAACTTTTCGTCTCACGAAGTTTTGATACGCATTACTCGCGTGGAGTTGCAAGACGTGTTCGTGTAAATTTCACTTCACGCGCCGAGATTATGCCACGGGGACAGGCAGTTTTACTACGTGTACGCTGAAATTTGTACGTCGGTGTAAATGAAATTATCGCGAACCATGCTAACGAGTCTTCTTCTATACGGCCATAATTTAAATACTATAAATTTTTAGACCGACTCACATTTTGACTCATTAACTTCCATCCTCCAGCAATCTGGATTCGTTTAGCGTTTTTTTTTTTCACAATTTGCGAATTTTTACTATCTGAAAGGTGTGCACGATGAAGAATATAAAGTCTGCATTTCGTTAAAATCTAATAGATTAATTTCTGCTTTTGATAACTCCATCAAGAGTACGCATTGAATTTAATTACTGAATTCAACTGAACTTTATTACTCAAGGATGAGTTAAATTTAATTGCTGAATATGTTATATGTGAATCCCTGTCACAAACAGGACACTGTTGATAATAATAACGACAATAAACCGTTTCGCAATGCCGCTGCAGATTCATCCACCTCGAAATTCGCTGACACTCTCTTGATATAAAGTGATGCGCATTGTCTCGAGGCGGCTGGCAGACGATGTCAAACTCGATTGTGCTGGATAAAGTTTAACATGTACGTATGACACATTCATCGGCATATTTAGAGTTTGCATAATAATATCAATCTATGTCACATCATTATTTCAAACAAACGTGATTACATGTACGACGTGTACAACAGAAAATTATTTTACTATCAATTAACGTGAAAGTAATTAATTTCGAAATTTCCTTATATTATTCACAATAACATATGTGATAGAGTAATATAATACGGTGGAATTTTAATCGTAATCCACAATGAAATTGTGCAAAAGTTATTAATACCATATAATTCAAATAATTAAAAAAAAAAATGCTTAGCTAAAATATTTACTCTTTTTTCATAACGAGCGCAGGTTATAAAAAAATAGTATTATAAAATTCACAATGAATGCAGCCAAAAGACCTTTTGTCGTATTGCGAATTTTACAATGGTACAAATGGTACATCGAATTACAAAGGCGTTTATTTTTAAAATGGTTGGAAGAATAATGAGACATATTTTTAATCTATTCGTTATAAATTTTAATTCGGTTTATCATTTATTGGAATATTCAAAATACGAGAAAAAAGACTAAATATACGGGCGCTTGGCTGCACTCTTTACGGTTAAAAATGTGCAAGAAAGTCGAAATAACGAAATACAGTATAACTTGTTTCAGAATGACTTTCTTTGTTATCTTTGTCCCTCCCGTTTAATCGATATTCCGTCAAGCGACAATACGCTACCTAATCCACAAAGAAATCCTGCGAGACTCTTCTTTAATCAAACAGAGTCTTTTTAGGGCACCACAAACAGGCGCAGGTTGGCGCAAATAAGCGCACTGACGCCTCTGTTTCCGCGGCACTTTCATGAACAAAAAAAAAAAAAAAGAAGATCACGAAGAGATGGGAAGAAGAACGGGGAGAGAAAGAGGTAGAGAATTCGCGCGCATGTGAGAGTGCACGCACGTCAGCGTATCGTTATCGCGCGAGTGAGCGACACGTGTGTCCGGGGCCAGTCAACGTTAATTACTGCGGAATCGGTAGCCCCGGGTTGCCGCGGGCGGAATGATTCATGGCTGGCGCAAAGGGCTTCGAGAGTGCAATCGCGACTGCGGTGCCTGCCCTTTAGGCTGTATTTCTTTTGTGATGATCGCAACTCGGCGTGACTCACTAACGGCACGCGTTTTTTTTTTCTTTTTAATTGGACGGCCAGTAGATGAAGGCGGGTTCCTCCAGATTACCGACGAGTGCTCGACACTCGACTGGATTTTTCTTAGAGCAAAATTAAAAATTAGCAAGTGAGATAGCGCGTGGCGAGATTAAAAACATTTTTCACGCGTACAAAAAAAAAAGGTACTAGAGATACATAGAGCGTAATTGTGCGCGGAAATATTTTGAACTTTTGTAAAATACGCCGCAACACTTTGCCGATGAATTAATACCACGCAAGTACGTTTTGTACGTGAGGAAAGTATGAACTTTAATTAAAGCTGCATTGTCGGCCAAGTATACGAGTTCATTTTTCATACGGATTATGCGATTCTTAGTTTTTCAATTACTATGCGATCGAGTGTTCCTTGTGTCTGCGAATAATTTGTTTCATATTTTTCTAACCCCTGGAGGACACACATATTTTTGGACTCCAATAGAGGGCATTTTGATCAACTGGGTCATTTTGATCAAGTCAAGATTTTTTCGAACATCTTGGCTTCTGATTAACATAAAGATTTCCTTTTTTTTTAAATATAGAGTGAACATTCCTTTTTATATAACGCATTTCGATTTGTTCAGAAAAGTCATGTTGTTTCAGTAATATTTTAATTTAAATAAAAAAAAACGTGTATTTTCAACTTTTTCTTGAAATGTGAATATCTTGAGTCCTAATTGATATATCGTGAAAATTTTTATTTTGTTTTAAACCTCAGAGTATCCACTTTGAGATGGCGTTAGTTGCCTTATATCACTCTTTCAAAAAGTATAATTATTTAAAAATATGAAATACTGGTCAAATAAACCAAGTTCTCTTATTTTACATATTTATAACTGTTATAAAATTGTTAAAAAACTAATGAAATTTGTTTACCCTTCTTCGGAAAATTTAAATTAAATTATTCATTAAAAGAAAATACATTTCTATGCCTCTCTTTTTCTTCATACAAATGGAAGCACTATGAAATGTGCATTCCGGGTCAAAATTACCCTCTGTGTTACCTGCCCTCCAAGAGTTAGAGGATGAGTTCCGCAATTTCACATTTTAGCTCTTTAATGTTTTTACACTCGATGTTACGAGTACGCGAAACTCTCACTATTTTCAAAATCGCCGATCGATGGCCGACCTAATCAGCGCAGGCTTGCTGTTGCATTTATGTCTCTGGCCGCAATGCATAATTCGCACGAGGAAAGGACACAAAGAGAGAGAGAGAGAGAGGGGGACAGAGTGGAACGGGAGTCGCAATATGACGAGGGAGAACGACGAATGGGAGAGAGGGGTGGCGGCAAGAGTGCAACGCGCCGCGGCTGCAACCGCCAGCGCGCGCGGGGTCGCCGTGAATAAATAACGAGCCTCGCGGTTTTATCTCGGCGGTTACATTCGGCCTTTAACATTTTCCAGTCGCATTAGCGCTTGCGGATGACAGTGCCGTAACAATGCGGCCGCTTTTCCGCGCGTCGCCGAGCGGAATGGCCGCGCCACACCGGGCGTTGCCGGGTCTGGCCATCGAGCGTGCACTCGAGAACCGAGGAGAGTCGCGAGGGGGGAGGGCACACGCAGGGGGACGCGATTTCGCGAGAGAGAATGAAACGAGCGCCCGCCCGGTCCGGGGCAGTCGACCAAAAAGGAGTGCGGAACATCCTTAAGCCGCGATAATAATTATGGCCGCCGGCAATTAGAATAAATCGTCAGCCGGCTCTAATTGCCTTATTTATTCGCGGTTGGAAAAAGCTTGCGTAACATTGCGGACGCACCTGCGGCCGTACTTTACACTAGGAAATCATCCCCCCCCCTCCCTCCCGCTGTCATCATTATTGCTCCCGGCAAAAGCGCCCTTGCGACGTTAAGAAAAATCTAGGAGCCTTTCTGTTTGCCTAAAAAGGGATTTTCCTTACTCCTTATTTGCAGGTGTACGCGCGCCCCGGTGTTACCCTCGCTCCCCTCGAAACATGCATGCTTGTTTTCTTTTTACCTTGCAGAAATATTTTCATTATTTAAAACATCAACTTTAGCCGTTAAGGGCAAAAAGCCGCTGTTGCATCCGAATATTTATTTGAGTTTTCGTGCGCATAATAACGAGTGCAGGCAATTATTGGGAAACTCATTTAATTCTCGTTTATATGCGTCGTTTGTCGTAGGTACGATATGAACGGCGCATTAAAGCCGCGTATTTGAGGAGGCGGCGTAACATTGGCATGATACGCGCGGAATATAAGTCTACGAATTATCAAGAATAATGCATTATTGAACATGTTTTACGCCAGATTTGTCGCGCTTATCTATGTCCTATAACCGCGCGCGCTGTCAGTCGATGTGACACACTCGGAATACTTTTCCGATCCCATGCGGGTATACGAGATATATATTTGATGTCACTCGCATTCCCGGTTCTTTTGTGTGTCGCTGTAAACACCAAACGTTGAAAATTCTTTCCCTCTCTTTCTCTGTTATATACGCGTGCTTTTACTCTTATTTAGATTTCTCCGTCATAAATGTTGTTTCCCGTCTGGCATGCCTCCGCTTTAAATCCCCAATCGAGTAATGGATTCCTTCTCTCGTCGACATAAATAAAACAACGGCGCTACGTATATGTGGAAGTGCGACTCGCGCAATAACAATTTCGGAGATCAAGGAGCCGCGTTCTCTCCCTCCCGCCCCTCCCCCTCCCCACTTTTTTTTCGCATAGGCAAAAAATATTTGCAATAGATCAAACGCGGGAATGTTTTTATTACGCATCCACCTACATTTCCGCCGCAGCTTCTGACTCGGTCCGCGCACAGTCCCGGTATTTCGTTTTATTTTTTTCCCCTCTTTTTTGGCGGCGTATCAAAAAAAAAAAAAAAAGGGAATACGGGTCCACCATTGAATGTTCGTTATTCTATTTGCGCGGATATTTCGTGAACTTCAAACGTCAGAATAATTCTTCCAATAATGCAATCCACTTCCCACGCAATTTCTGGCATGGTTTTATCGCGCGCGCGTCACCCCCTATCGTAGATCTCTTACTTTCCGCGAGTAGCGGCGAAACAAATGGAGTGGCACTGGCATCGGGTACGGCAGTTAATGGTCGGCCTATAGTTACTGCATTCCTAGTTGGTCTTAACAGGTGGCAGTACAATTAAACCGCGTTACGGTTATGTCAGGTGTGTGTCGAGCTCAGTTGGGAGTTATGCTTGCGTTCGTACGTGCGTTATGACCGCCTGCCGCATTCGTACGTTTACTAGGAATAATAAACTACAGATGTGGTAAGCGTAGCAATTTGCTGCAGAACTTTGTTTAAACTTTAGCAAGCGTGGCATACGTGCTCGTAAAATATTCAAACTGGATCTCAATTTTTCGGGAGATGTAAAAAAACCATCATCCGCGTTTCAAAATACATGTATATTAGTTTATCTGAATATAGTTATAATACACTGAGAGAAAAGTGTGTGTGATATTTGCGATTATAATTGCATAGTAAAATAATTATAGTCTAGAATATCATTCTTATAGTAGTTATGTCTATAATATTGGTAATAATAATCATATGCTCATGGTGATGCCAATTGTGGTTATTATTACATTATTTTATAGTAAGTACAATCTACTAAATTAAAATCTTATTTTAGTTAATAACCAAATTATGATTATGAGGATTTTAATAAAACCAATTAAGCCAATTATAATTTATATTGTTTGAATAATTATAAAAATGTGGTTGGGTCCAAAAATAAATACAAATATAAATTATAGTCATATTATAGCTACTGAACTATTTTTTTCTCTCAGTATTGTATTATAACTATATCGCTATATAATTTTATATTTTAAATTTTTTAAAATGATATAATAATCACAATAATAAAAAATATTAAAAGACCGCGTGGATTATATGTACATATTATATGTACATATTTCAGCGAAAAGCGATTGAATATTCGCAAAGTACGTCCGCCTTCTTTGATGTAATTTTGCGCAGGAAAACTTTCACAGAGCTGTTGCCAAACTGCCAATCCGCTGTCGCGATAGACCATTACGTGCGTGTCCAGCGGTCAGTCGGGTGCCAACACACGATACACCGACGAGAGTCCACTCTGACTGGGGTGACTGGCCAAGTATGAAGTAAAACTTGTCAGCGACGCGAAGGGTGTGAAATCGCGTCACGCGCGGAAATCGCGGTGCGCGTGATGTAGCGGAAAACTGCCCGAATGTCAGCTCATACCTTGAATTCGAACTAGTAGCGAGAGGCTAACGCTGACCACTTCCAGCGATGCTTGGTTCTCGAGGATCGGAATGCTATTTCGTCGCGAATAAACGTTTTGCGAGGATATTTTTTTTCTAAAAACATATCGCCCATTTATTAACGACAAAGCTGTCATTTTTTAGTTGTTTTTGCAAAGAAGGGGTGAAAAGTTAATGAATAAAGAGCTATATATTTTAATGCTTTTATCTCTCTACCATCAGTTATTACATTAAGGATGTTCTGGCTATACAATCCTAGCCAAAAATTACTTCAACATGAAATTGATCTATAAAAGTTCTACGGTATTTTCAATGTAAACATTCAAACTCATTTTCTGAAAAACCTTGTCATTTATGTCATTTTAATAAATGAGCGATACTCAGATATATATTGTTTTTCAATTTCATTTACAAATGCGATATTCTGACGTTAAAGTTGAAATTTCGAAAATAAAATCAAAAGAGCAATAATTCTTCATGTTGCAATGTAGAAAAGAACATAAATAACCGTGTCAGTTTTACGTAGAATTAACTTCGCATCTGTCATAATATTTCTTGCATTATCGCATTTGTTTTTAATCCAATAGTTTCGTGTTTCACTCGTGAATATATTATAGTTTTCGCTATTTCGATGCTTTGCAAAATCGGGAAAAACTTTCGGCAGAGTCTGTCGGCATAATCGGCATATGATCGGCGCGGAATAACGCGAAATAACGGAAATTTATTACTGGAAACGGTCATTACTCCCGCGAGCCACTTCGGTGCGTTCAGCGGATTCCTCAGAAATGCGAAAGGGTACAAGAAAAGACGGAAAACAGCGCGGCGAAGAGGAGGGTCGAGAGGACAGTGCTCGAACGCTGTCTGTTCAGTCCGATGGGGGCTTTCCAATTAAATTGCAAATTAAAACGCATATTTTACTCGAGTGCCGGTGGGGTCCGCGGGGATACCACGGCAGTCGAAGGGGGCGACGGAGAAACGGAGCGCAGGTAGGATCGCGTCACAGCAAGAATTAAGTTTGCCATTTCCTACTGGGGAGAAATTTTTTTCAAGTTCGCCCGCCGTTCCTTCCGCACCGAGAATACCGGCCGTAATCTCGTCAGCGATTCCGCAAACTTCGGGCGAACCCAGGTCAAATCGAATCATTCCTCGTGGCGCGGCAACCTCGCTGGCGCCGATACAAGACGATTTTCTCCACCCTTGTGCCTTCCGGTGGCATCCATCCTTCGCGGCTGCCTCTCGATCGGCGGCCGGTCGCCGGATTTCCCTCTACTACGGAAACCACGGAAGCTTCCCCGCCAATCTCTCCTCCCTCCTCTCCTCCCCGCCCCTTTCGTCCTCCATGCATTTCTGCTCATTATTTTGCACGACCGCCGTTTAGTCGGGGAATCTTATTCACGGCTGAAATAGCTTTGCGAAACGAGGAATGCCCGGCCGAGCATTTTTATTGCTGCGTGCGATGCCGCGCAATGAATCATGAGCCGTGGCCTACCCCGAAAGCGTCGGCAAATAATACGCGGACGCTTATGGTGATAATAACAATAAAACTAGGTAGAGATTTTTATGCAGCCCGGGAAAGAGCGATAAAAATGCTGGAAACGACGTGGAAGTTCTTCCGTCCGTTACTGTATAATTTTGATACATTACCGCTTTTGTAATGATTATTCATATTTACGATAGTGGCATAATGTCTGCATTTGTTGAAGGTAAATCATTTTTAATATGTATCTTGCTGGACAATGTAACTTAAAATAATGTTAAATAAAGCAGTTTTATTAACGCAAAATTAGGGACCTGTTCAGACGAGATTGGACAGTATATTTAATTTCTTCTTTACACTGAGAGAAAAATATAGTTACTTTTGGCCTCAACCATAATTTTATAATATTTCTAACGATTATGGTTAACATAATGATGCATATAATTAAGTTATATAGCACTACTGTATTGTATAAATTGTATGTATAAATATTATAACAATCTTATCTCGCTCTTTACCTATTATTGTCTAAATGTGTTTATTATTTTTGGTTAATCCCCAAATATACCGAGTTTCATTAAAATCGACGAGTCGCACAAAGGGTTACTCGTCAGTGTACAAAACATGATTATAATATATTATTTACGTGTAAAGAAGAGATTCGTTTGGTGTTTTCTAAATTCCCAATAATATTACAAATGATTTTTCACGGAAGATTACAACAACTATAGTGCTTTCCTCGCGACGGTAGCAGAAGGTTAAAAACAGTGAATGTAGGAAACGAGAAGAGCTCAATTCGGTAAAAGGCACCTCTTACAACGATCCGCAACGATAACTCGTTAGAGCAGAGTGCAGAATCGTTGTTCGAGACGCCCGAACCCCGAAAAGCCGTTTTACGGGAGGGCATCTAGACAGAAATCTTCCTCGCCGCGGAGCCGAGAAAACTTTTCTCCGACAGCTACAACGGCAAGGCAGCGGGGATCCCGGAGACGATGGATATATCCTGAAGGTGTCCATCCTACCGAAACTTTGCCGCGATATCTCGGGTTAAAGGTGACTGCCGGGGGCTGAAGGGCGGTCGTCCGGCAGACGTATCGTTCGACGTCTCTAGATTTATTTGCGGATAAGATTTTTGTTTTCACCAGGTCGTGAGGCACGGGGGAGAAACTGGGAAGCCGTACGTGGCATCAGGATGCACGATCTGAGGATCGAAAAAAGCGGACGAACGTCGGGAAAATTGTTTCGAAACTTTTCCGCGCAGCGAGAGTTGATTCCGAGTGCATTGTTTTGACGCATGTATCATTCAGCGTGCAGACAAGCGAATTTAGTTTCCGTTTCCGATTTTTGACATCGTCACACGTGACAAAATACATATAACCAATATAACTGATATAACTGGAACGATTTGATTTTTTTCGAGATCGTAAATGTCACGTGGGAAAGCCACGTTGATATTTTTTTTGTCCGGGATATCTTCTTCGACGGAATTAATCACGAAGGTGACTTTTTCGTAAATATTTGGTAATATATTTACTTTAATTATGAGAAAGTGATTTGCACACACGTATACGCAATTTTACGTTCACATTGAAGTTATTTGTATTTTGATTGTTTGTTCGTTTTCGTTAGTTATAAATTATATGGCATATATATATATATATTTGTTTTTTTAGAAAACGTGCTTTTATTCGTGAATATGAATAAAATACAATACGTCTTTGTTTTCAATAATCACACAATTTGTACTTAATATATAATCATTAATCATATAGTATTTCGAACAGTATATGTTTGTATTTATATGAGTCTGTATGTGTGTACACGGATACAAAATTTGCTATATCCAAGAAATTTTTATTTAGTCCTAATAAATAGTTGTTTTTAATATTAAATAAATATTTAATTATATTTATTATTTATTTCAATTTAAATATTTCTTTCTTAAAATTGAAATGCAAGTTTAATATTAGAAAAAGTAGTTTTTAATGAAAAAAATAGATTACTAATTTTTGAAAAATATTTAAAATTAAAATTTTTGTGTTTTAAAATAAAAATATAATGCTTTAAGTAAATAATTTTTACGTTTAAATAAATATTATCTAACATGAAAATTTTTATTTATTATTACAAAATCTATTTATTAAAATAAAGAAAGTAATAAGCAAGTAAATTCTTTCAAAGTAGTAAAAGTCTTTTTAGTAAACTTTTTGCTTGCTTTTAGTAAACTTTTTTAGTACATGTATGACAGAAATCATCTTGTGAAAAATACATAAAGGACAAGATTGATATATATTGAATCTTACTACACATAGTATACTCAACTACTTGTTATGAACACGAATTTCCACCCACGGTTTCAAAGTCTTTCTCCATTGCACGTCAGTCTATGAATTTTCTACGTTATAGAGCTCCTCCATTTCGAACATACAGATATCTCAGATGTTCCATTGCACGTACCGCTACTTTGTGGGCCGTCGATCGACTGCAACTCGTCGTTTATACGAATTCACAATTCATCCGTGGATCCAATTTTCTCTTTCAATAGTGTCAATTTCATACACAAGTGGAAACCTTTCTCGTGACTGCTGTATATTATATATATATATATATATATATATATATATATATATATATATGAAAAGGGAAAATATTGAAGAAATACGTTCAATTAAAAATATAAATCGTGTATTTTTGTTCATCAAGTTGTTCCATTATAGGCGGCGATATATTTCACGATTTCTGAAATATTGTTATTGTTCCTGAAAATATGAATATTTAAATGGTGTACATTGATACATAAATCATATACAATTCGATGTAACGAAACGTTTATATAATAGACTATAATATAAATCATAACATAATAGATTATAAATCAGTAGGAAAATGTATAGCCAATTATTCGAAATGGAGGAAAATTCGCGGCTCTATATCGGGCCGAGAGACTAAAAGCGTAAAACCCATTGAACCGCGAATGTGGAGAGCGAAACGACCCGTGTACGTACGGCGAGATTGAGATCGAAAGAAAGCAGGAAGTTTGGAGGGATGGTCCGTGTGTGATTTAAGCTCATGGGCAAATCCTGAATATCCGTGCCGCCGAATAGAAAACGGCCCGCCCGATCTCCCGCCGTACGCTCTCTGCGGCTGCTGTACGTAATGCCACGGAGGGTATTCCCCGATAGCGAAACGCGGAAGGTCCGATATCCTCTCCGTTGCCGCGAAAAGGTAAACAGGATAGAAAATGAGCCGACTACCGAAGCGCGCGCGCAATCTCGCCAGCGACAGGTTGAATGCATGAGAAAGAATTTATCTTGGAACTCGTTCCTACGGACGATCACTCCGCCGGATCGTGCTTTATTACCGCCAAATTGCTTCGAGGAACGGAGAACTCTTCGGGTCGAATATTATCTTCCAGTTTGCCAAGAAGAAGATATTCGAAAAAAAAATCTTTGCGAGATCGCGATCAATTTCTCTCTCATTTTGTGATATCGATTTATTCATTTGTTTAGTGTTACATGTTATATAAAAAAATGTTATTAATCGTTCTAGCAATAAGATTGTTACTAATGTTTGCTTGATGAAAGTTGAAGTGAGCTTTTTAAAAATTGAACAAAATCCTTTTACTTTTAAAATTTATTTATTATCTATTATTTCTATATTTATTTATTTATTCATTTTATATTAGTTTTGTATTTATTACATCGTTTTATCATTGACTTGTAGTAGATTCTTAGTATTTAATTTTATTTCCATAATATGTATAGCTCAATACAGTTGCGAGATGACAGTCACCATCAAAACGGGTTACAGGACACTTAGACATTGTTTTAAAATTTGATTAATGTATGTTAATCCCCTTTTTATAACGTTTAACATTGAAAATCAGAATTATTAAATCCAATGCTTATTATTCTTACTTGAGCTAGTTTTAAAGACAATGATTGTACGTTATACTTCGAATTCTACACCTACTGTAATTGCGGACACGATAAAAGGAATACAGATATCGTTGTTAATTATTATTGTTGCTATTCCGCCGATTACTTTTTGAACAGAAACGCAGGAAGTAGTTGCAGTTAAATAAATAATGAGCTCAATGGTTAGTGAAAATGCGAGTCTGAGATTATCCCAGCGATGCGGACAATCGATATTAGAGACAATAATAGAACATTGACGTAATGCGTTGCTATCTAGATTCAAATAGACACATCACGTGAGATTATCTAATATTTTTAAACACGGTATAGTTTACAGAAAAAGATTTCCTCGGCGACAGTAAAAATAGACCTTCCGGAGAATGGAGTTTGTTAACCGCGCGTAATAATTAATGCACTAGTATTAATAAATATTGAATTTCGGGACTGAAATAGCCAACAATAATGATAGAAATATTGATCTTTATAATCGGGATATTAGAGAGCTAATGACATTTGTGTTGGAAAATTATTAATCAATTATCATTCGACCGGGGATTAAAATCTAATGCATGAGTGATTAAACGCGACAGAGCCGCTCGGAGTTTGCCCAGCGCAATCGCGAAAGTTACGGAATATTTATGAAAAATATTCAAGAGTGGCAAGAGCAAAATGAATAATTCCCAGGAGCGGAGAAGTAGTCGGGGCATCAGCGTTTCTTGCTTCCCTCCCGCCCGCCCCTCACGGTAGAAAGTCGGCGCCGAGCGTCCTGACGCGCGGCGACCGCACAGTACCGACTACGAATGTACATGCATTTCAATACATTAGCGTTCCGCAAAGCAGAACGCAATTATCCTCTCTAATCCATAGTTACATCATCTCCCACATCAGTCTCTTTAGAATGATTTGCCATTCATGTCTGTATACCTCGGGTATGCCGCGTCGCATGGGCGGCAAAGAATGATGCCGTGCGTGATTAATATATTATATTTAAATGTTGCGGTAACGCACGCGATACCGTATTAATATTTATAAGTAATATTAATATCCCAATCTGCAATAATATCTTAATGAATAAAATATCTCGGTATTAATATTTCAAAGGATTAAACATTTTCCAATCATTTTTTTTAGGTATCGGAAAAAAAATGATGAACGGTTCGCGTTGATGAAACATGCAATATTTCCTTTTCGCCTCCATTCGCAAGACATGGGAGATGGCGATTGTGTCCAAAGTTCTGATTTAACTTTTTCTTCTTGTTTTTTTCCTTTTAAACGAAATCAAGCGCCGTATGAACGATAATCGCGAGCCTATATCTCACGTGAGCTACGCGCAAATATTTTCCGCCACGAAAGTGTATTTATCACGGCATGAGTGACGTAATTGCATGCTAAACGGTGCTGAGACCCTTTGCAATAGGGTCCGCGGCAAACAGCTGAAGATATTGTTCAATAGCAGTACAAACAATCGCGGCCTAACGTTACTGCATCGCATTGGCCCCCAGGGCATTAAACACATAATGAGCACTTGTTGCTTACGCAATTGGCGTAGGTAATTTACTCGAGTGCGACGTCCGGTATTGTTCCTCAGCGCGCGGCCGGTTCGTTAACGAGCGGACCCGGATCGCTGCTACGTAATGACAATTTATTACCGTTGCCGTCTCGTTATCGTCCGCACCCGAAGAGAAATGGATGATGGAAAAAATACCGAAGAAGCGGGGAAACGAGAGTAGGGAAGGAAGACACCGTCGGCGACAGCGTCTCGAGGCAGAATGATACGACAATTAATTGCCGCACACACGTGTCGCCATTATCCTATCGCGGAATAAGAAAAGGGAAAAAAGGGAGAAAAAACAGAGAAAAAAATCTCGTGGATTACGAAGGGAATGAGAGGGGAGAAAGAAACAGAGAAAGAAAGCAAGAGAAAGGGGGGAGAGAAGTTGACGTCATTTATCGGACGGATAAAAGGCAGATCGGTACGTGGCGTTATCAGCTGCTCTCATATATATACTATACGGATATATATATATATATATATATATATAGTATGTACATTGTACATACATTCGATGAAAACCGAGCTCGCACCCTCTCTTGTTCCCAGTCTGGCTATCTCTCACCGGGCATTACGTAGAACTCCATCAGTAGGGATTAATCCCGCCAGTAGGCCGGATTAAAAATTACGCCCGGATTACGGCGCGCGAAAGGATTTTTGTCATATCTGCTAATGAATCGACGGCCCACATTTTAGAATTATCACAGTTCGCGCGCGTCCGGGACACCGAAATCCGCGGCCGCGGCGAGTTGACGATGCCACTTTCATATATTCCACATTTTCCACGCTCCTGTTTCCAAAAGCATTTTTTTTCCTCTCCCTCCCCCGCCTGCCTACCGTCATACCGGCAGAAATGATACGGGTAATCAGATTATACGGGTTTCGTATTAACATACCAAATTGCATGCAAGGCGGGCGCGCGTGCGGCCATTAATTAATCCTCTTAACGAAAATGTGCGTTATTAGTGGTCTGATAACTTTCTTTTTATGTAAAATGATCTTTATTACCTCCGCAAATATACGCACATATAGTGTGATGTAATATGTAATAATATGAATATTATCCTATATAAAATATAAAAATAAAATGCCAAATGCCGCATGCATGAAAATGCGAAGTACATAAAATGCTGAATTCTCTGCTGTTTCTTCTCTCTTTCTTTTATTTCCGCCATTTTATTAGCACAGAGTTGTTAGTATAGGGACAGAATATATTATATAACAGAGAAGTATTAGAATTTCTGAACAATCGTATATCGTTTAATATCAATTCAATATATTTGATAAAAATATGCAAGCACGATACTCTATACGGCAGATGCTATTCGCCGATTATTTGATATCTGTTTTATTTAAATGACAATTTTTCTTCATTTTTTCTTTCTGAACGGTATTTTAATTCTCCTGATTTATTTGAACAGCCTACATTTTATTTTATTAATTGTTGCGAACGCTTTCAGCTGTTTTAAAACTATTTTTGGTAACTCTTGCGGTATTCTAGAATGGTATCCACTGCTGCTGCACCATCATTATGCAGTTTATCACATCAGGAAAATAGGTAATAAACCAAACGCGAATTATAATATGATTCGTGTCGCGAAGATAAATCGAGCATTTTGCGACGCGGCGACAGCTGCTAACGTTGACTTTACGAAAATCGACTGGGTTTATGGCACAGCCATGCATGGCGGAGTTTTATCATACAGATTTCCTTTTTTGCATGATAAGGACCGAGATTCCGGTAAATATCTTAGAACGTGCGGAATATAACGCACACTTGCGTTTAATAGTACACTGTTGTGATGTACATTGCGATATAAAAACATATTTTTGGAATATTTCAATCTTTAATGTATACACATATACATATATTGTATAACGTATTAAGAATTTGATTCTCTAAAAATTGAAAAGTAACTAAAAGCTACTTATAAATAGCACAATGCTTTTCGCGGAATAATCCTGCTTGTCTTTTTGTCGATCCAACGTATTTGTGGCGCGAGTCAAATTTCGTCACAGTGATATTTAACCACAATTTTCCTGGCACCTCGCCTAGTAGTATTGCTTTACCGCCGGGCAGACACTGGCTGACTCTCACGCGTGCTTTCTACTGCGTTGAAAAAGATCATTCGCCGCGCCTTGTTTTGCTCATTTTAATGACGTTGTTACGACGAAAGTGGCAAGGGTCGACGCACGAGATACATTCATATATTATGAAAAGTGCAAAGTAATGTAAAGTTCACATTTATCAAGTTTCATATGAATAACATCATATAAGAGCGGATCCATGATGGCGGAGTAAATATTCCATTATCGTACGTACAATTATCGGAAAAGTCTTGTTTATTCTAAAGTCAAAATTATTACGGGAGGATTTATTTTCAAAATACAGCCGGACTTATATTGAAAATCAATTTTACGTATAAGATATCCTGACACATATATTACAGATAGCGATCTCTGATTAATCAACGTCAACATACATTTCGCGATTACATTCGATAATCGAACGTTTATTTAACGAGCGTGTCTTCGATATGACTTTATTAATCCTTCGAGTGCAACTGTTTTATTACTGTACACTGAAAAAAAATTCTGGTTAAAAAAAAACAAATCAGAAAAATCTTATACACTGAAAAAAAAAATTGTACGAACTAAATTTGTATAATTGTTTAACCCAATGGTTGATTCAACAATTTTAGTTTTTTTTTTAGTTGCACTAAAACAATTATACACTGGGAAAATTGTTTTGTTCTATGAACCAAAAGTTTGGTTAAAATATACCCAACAAAATTGTTCAGTTGCTGTAAACAAATATGTTATTTGCTTATATTTTGTTAAATCGTTTTGATTTCAAGAACAAGTCAGTTTTGCTCTCTAAACCAAAATGATGGTATAAGCAAATAACATATTCGTTTACAGTAACTAAAAATAATTTTGTTGGGTATATTTTAACCAAACTTTTGATTCATAGAACAAAACATTTTTCCCAGTAGTTCATTCATATAAATATTTTATGTCATTGTAATAATGTTTAGTTGAACGTATCGGACTAAATATTTTAATTAGATGAAATATATTTTGCGTTTTTCAACAAATATTTTTTCTCAGTGTAGAATTGATCAAATATTCTGATTATTATAATAGGATTATAATCTGGTTATTATAAGTTCTAAAATATTGAGTTCTATTATAATACCCAGAATATTTGATCAATCCTACAAAATTTTCTGACTCGTTCGTTTTTAACCAGAATTTTTTTTCAGTGCAACGATTATAATAAACATCATTAGCACGTATTTATCGGTGGACAACGGTTTTACCGTCCACGGCGCAGTCGTATAACTCGGCAACGATTAAAATCAAATAAGAACTAAACGGACATTCAAGCGAATACAGACGCAGAGGATAACATCTAGATCGTCTGTACCCTCGAAGCTCATCGACCTGTAAGTCCGGTGCTTTCAAGCCTTCCGAGCATTCTTCCCCTGCCCGGGCTCCTCGAGACGAGTATCGGAGGAGATAAAAAAAGAAAAAGGAAAGATACCATCGACCCACGTCTAGCGTGCAGTACGACAGTGCGGGGCAGCGCAACAGCGGCCCCAGAAGCTGAAAAACTATTTCCTCACTGGCGAACGTCGGACGGACATTTTTGCCTTTTGGCCGTGTTCCCGACGCGCTTTCACGGTTATTGTTCCCTGCCTCCCTTTACCGACTTGTTATTATCGTTCTTGCCGCTCGCCTCCTCGCTCCTTGCTCCTTCGGCTCCTCCGCGGGCAGCCACGTGGCCAGGACCGTGCGCGACGGAAATTCCACCCGTCGCCGCGGAACCACTTCCATTCATCCGCCGACGGTGCAACAACGACTCGCCTCGGGGATGGCTCCGCTTTTAATCTGGCCCAGGAAAAATCACCGTGGTTTTCTGCGCGTCCATCCGCGACATAGACCTTCTTTTTTTCACCCTCTCCTTCGCCGAGAGTGTCCCGCGCTTCACCTCGTCTTGCAAATTCCTTCCTCTCGCCGTTTCTGAGACCACTGTTTCATCCCTCTAGGCTGTTTTGTGACGAACTGAATAATTGATCGCTAAAGTGAAAGGATGAAATGAAAAAAATTGTCTAAAAGTTGCCACAAAATAAAGAAAGTTTTAGAAAACTTAACTTTGTAACAATTTGCAGCCGAAATGAAAGAATTATTATCGCTATTCATTTTCTGATTATTTTCTCAAACTTGTAAAACAAATAAATAAAATAATATTCAAGGTTCTAAAATCTTTTAAATCAAAGTAAACAATATAATTGGGCTAACGAACCAAGATGGCTAATATATATTAAAATGGTGTTTCTATTACATCATATATCTTGTGAAAAACGCAGATAAATTACATGCGCTATATAGCTTATCTGCGTTCTTCACAAGATATGTGATGTATAGAAACACCGTTTTAATATAATATATATTAGCAATCACACCTAGCTTGGTTCGTTAGCTCAACTATATTGTTTACTTTGATTGTAAAAAAAAGATTAATCAATGCAATACAAAACTTGAGTATGTGTAAAAATAAACTTTCTGTATAAATTGTGAAAAAAATTTAGTTATATTTATAAACTTGGTATAAACCTGTTATAAATCCGAAAGAAATATTTCCGCGGATAAATGTTTGAATCATACGGAGGATGTAGTGGATTTTATCAAGTTCCTCTTATTTCATAATGCGATATGAGATGCGCAAAGGATGCGCGCGCGATATTAGGATTCCGGTGATGCACGCAGAGAAATACGTTGGTACTGGGGAATTCATGGCGATGTTGATGCTCATCGCCCGGCTGTGGCATAATCGATAACCATGCACGAGCACGCGTACGTATAATTTTTGTTCCCACCCCTCCCCATCCCCCTGTATTTACACTTTGCGAAAAGCCTGCGCGGTTTACGGTAAAATTGCCCCATCCATTAATTTTCTTACAAAGAAGAAGCGGCATTATATACATATTCCTGAGGTCAGAAGGCCAACGACCGCTGAAAGCATTGCGTGGCCATGAGATTATGATACATCGCCATTGTTTTGGATTATTTATTCATGCAAACGGCGCACTCTCAAACATTTTACCGTAATGCAACGCGCGCGCGATCAAATCTTTTTGCGGCGAGCAATTATTTAATAATCTGATTTACGATTGCGCACGCGTTTGTGATAAATTTTACGTTGCGTTCTACGTTTTAATTGTAACGCGAGAGTTGTTACGTTATTCACGGTAGCAGTTTACAATTTTATTCATCGTCGCTACGTTGCTACGTACATTACCGAGGGAGGGATGCGAGCATCTGGACGGCTCTCGGGCATCGAGATGAATATTGTCACACACATGCCTGCCATTATATGTATAAGGATAGCAATGCACTTTCTTTATACTCGCGAATTTTATAGCCGTCGGGAAACTAGGAATCTGGGTTAAGCAGCCCACTCAGGATGAATTTACGGTGATAATATTATAGAAAAATTGCGTTTTATTCGCCAACAGCGCGCGGGAGGACGAGTCTTCCTTATTACTTCTTATCGATCAACATGCCTGCTCCTTTCTCTCCGAAAGAATTCAACGTTCCATCTCAAACAAACCTCAAGTCATTATTAAACGATTACGCGGGTCAAATGTATATAATAATATATATTTAATATCTCTTTTTCCGTAATTTTTTTTTCCTTAATTTTATAGTTGGAATGAATACTTGATATTCTCTAAGCTAAAATAATACTTTTTTAAATTTAAATGTAAATTGATTTTTATAATAATGAAAAAATTCTCTTGATATAAAGTTTGTCGGAAAATATTAAAATATTATTTTATAATATAAATAATATAATAACTACACTGTTAAAACAAATGTGTGAATATCACACACTTTTGCGTGTGATGTGTGTCCCCCGTTTTAAGACATCTATGAGTGCGTCAATTTTTAAAAAGCGTGTTTAAAAAGTGTGATATTCACACACTTTGTTTAAATTCACACATTCGTTTTAACAGTGTACTTCTAAAAATAATGGTCATTTTTTATTCTCACATAATATCTTCCTTATGTCTTTTTAAAGCGCGGTTCGTTTTTGTAATTTGGCACTGGCATAAATTGCTACTTTTCAAGGTCCAAGTGCAAGCAATAATAAAGAGTACTAAAGCAGTGCAGCGAACATATACACACGTACCGGCGTTACTTGGTTCTGGAAGATATGCGGCGCGATAGCGGAAATTACCATAATGCGATTAGGCGAAGTCGAGCGAATGTGCATACAATCAGAAGTAGGAGAGGATCGAACGGCGAGACAGCGGACGGGGAGGGAAAAGCGGAAAGAGAATGAGCGTAGAGCACCGGTGGGTGGGCGAAAAGGAGAATGAAGGCGTAATAAAGTATCCCACGGCCGACGTAAAGAGCGACCGTAAAATGCACCAAGTGCCGTGCTCGTAACGGCGTACGAGTTTACTTTCTACCCTCCCACCCGGCCCCCTTTTCTCTTCCCGCTTCGGATAGCTTCGATCTCGGGGCTAAAGTACTCCGTCGATTGTGGGATTCCGCTGAATTAAAAGTGGCTGCCGATAACGGACAAATGCGCGGAGGAGTCTCGCGCTATCGTGTATCGACTTTGCTATTCCAAGTAATTTCGACACCGACGCACCGACGTGTCAGCGCTTTAAGCATCTCACTCCCCCCTCCGCAGGATCAATAATCCTTTGAACGACAGAGATCAATTTTTCAAAAGCACTATCCGATTCTAATGAATGTTTCAAAGCGGCCTGTTTACGTCGAACGCACATGGCGGTTTAATAATTGCATTATTAAAACCGCCGGCCCGACGTTATGGCTGTTAACGCTTTTTGCTTTTATTTTTCATGCAAATTTGTCTCGCAGCCAGTAGAATGCCAATATTGTAAAACGTTTAAATAAATATTAATTTCGCGTGTGTTTGTAAGCCGTGTGACAGATGCACACAACTATCACAGATATTTGCAGCGAATATTTTACGATTATCATCAATAGATGGTGTTTTCACGCACCGCGACTCCGTTATTAAATTTTCTTTGTTCAAGCCACCGCTGTACTTGTTGTTCCGGCTCCAAGTTGTTACACATTGATCACGTGTACAGCACGGGTATATGTATAAATTAACGTTTACGTCTTTCCTTTCTTTCTCACCCTCCCCCAAAACATTTTTCTACTCTGAAGAAGCACCGAAACGAGGAGATAGCTAAGAGATCTCGAGGGTCGAATATACATCCCCCTCTAATTGCCGTGGCGTAATTAGCTCGGTACCCAACTACCGTGGAATAATTTATCAGAGTTGTTATTAAGTCCCGACCAAACCGTTACGAAGAAAAATCATCTAGAATTATACCGCCGCAATCTTTCTTATCTGAACATCGATTTAAAAAACACGCTGTGTCATAAATTCTCCTTACTCCGCGAGGCTTTAAATTGTGGTTATTTACCATACAAGCGTCACTTTACGATCTTCCGTTTTATTACAACCTTTACGAAATTTATATTTCGATTATATATTCTGTTGCAAAAAGATCCTTCTAAAGGGGACACATGTCGGGAAAAAAAGAATAAATGTCGCCCGATTTAAAAGTCTCGTCGAGATAAAAGTTACATTTAATAAAAGTACAATAATTTAATTCCATCCCTTTCCGCCGCCGGCTTCGTATTAGATTAGCAAAGAGAAGGTGCTCGAATTGAGCAGTCGCCGGCTCAATCTAGAAATGTAAAAAGCCTCTGATGACGCGAGCGAAAATAAAATTAAACGGACGTCAGAAGGCAGAAATAGAACGAAATGTCGCAGGCAGAACGTGAATAAACGAGAAAGACGCAATGAAAGTTTCCTCCGGGGACGATGATATGCGCAATGTGCACCATCACCTTCGTCTCGACTCCTGTTTATGACTCCTATCTTGTTGATTTGCGAAATAAAGTCAAGCGAGATCGGAATTTCCCATTTTAGTGTACGTCACCTCGTAACGTTCGCCATACGGGAATAAATACGTCCTTCGTGTATATTGTATACTTAAATAGTTGATATCCAACTACTTGATATGATGCACTACGTTACTCGTAAAATTAATGGTCAAATTTTTAAACTGCGCTCGTAAAATTCGAATATATACACATTATACGTCAATAAGAATGCAAACAGAATGTCACGGATTTTCATTTGCGTCAACGCTCTGCATTTTCAATGTTTTCGCGATGATCCGATTTGCCTTTCATCGAGAGTTTCAAACACCATGTGAAATTCTCATGAATAGACGTACAAAGAGGTGAGAATTTTTGCACCGCCATAAGTAGGATGACACGTTTTTGGAGACATGAATTTATTCACAGCTTACCGCAAAGAAAAAGAGAGAGAGAGAGAGAGAGAGAGAGAAAGCGACGATGACTCTGGTAGAGAGTAGAGAGTCAACGATTTATCTATTCCCGCTCTCGTTCGAATTCTTACTCGCGCGGGTATTTGAGAAATGCGGCGTATAAAAGAGAGCCGGCGTAACAGCGAGCGGTGTACGAAGAAGAGTAATGGCGGCTTGTCACAATACACGTAAGCCGTTACTTTAGCATCGACGGAACACTCATGGATAAAGAATTCATACCTTATCCACTTCAATTTAAAGCTTCTTGAACGTTCAGCCAGCGACAAATCATTCGGTTGCAAGATGTACGGATTTGCTCGAAAGGGGGAATTTTGAGTGCTCTACAGATATTGCGCGTCATATCGGAGACCTATTAAATCTCTTTTTCGAACTTCCATCTTCTTGTCAGGCGTTAGTGTCAATAAAAATGCTCCTATATGGAATCTAGATTTTAAAAATCTAATCTAAAGATATACAAGTAGCGCAGTTTATGTATACAGAATGTCCCAGATCTACACGGTCAAATTGAAGAGATAAGTTTAACACAAAATAAGAAACTTTTCCATTTGACACTTTAGTTAAATCTCAAAAATAGCGCTTCCCCAAATAAAATTTTATAAAAATGTATTGTCATTTTTACCAAATTCAAGTATTAAATGCATAAAAATCATTATTTAAACTATAAGAATTACATAGAAAAAGAATAAAAATTCATTATTTTGCCTTTAATACTTGATTGCCTGAATTTAGTAAAAATAGCAATATTTTTAAATTAGATTTTTGAGATTTGCTCAAAGTACCAAATCGACAAGCTTCTTTTTTTTACGCGAGTTCGTTTCTTCAGTTTTTCTAGATCTAGAACTGCATATGGAATTGAAATAAAATTTAAAAAATAAATCCAAGTCAAATAAAATATACATAATTTCAGCATCCATAAATCCAGAAACTTTTTTTCAGAATGAAGTAGCTAACAAGTAACCCTTTCTTTGTGTGACTAGATTTTAATGAAACTCATTATATATTTGTAGATTAGTCAAAAATCATAGATACATATTTTTTTTACATCGGCAATAATACAACTTTAAGTGTGAAAACTATCCCTTATACTCATAAGCATGATTAATTGAATCACTGCATTTAAGTTCAACGGTATTGAAACTATTTCTGAGTTTTGAAAATAATAAACGAGTTTTCGTCGCTGAAAGCAAATTTATTGTAAAAATTATAGAATTTAAAATGGCGCATCCAATATGGCACCACCATATTGTACAAATTACAACAACAATCTTATCTCGTTTTTTACCGAACCCAAGAATAATTGACGAGGAGATGGCGAGAGTTTATTCTTATTTCGTTTTTTGTATTTTCCGTTTTACTATTTATTATTTTTCTTAATTTTTAATTATATTTTTATAAATTTTTTTATTTCTTTGCTTATGAATATAAGGGGCTATAGTTTTTACCCTTAAAGTTGCATCACTATTGATATAAAAAAATATGTGTTTATTTTTGGCTAATCTACAAGTATACGGAGTTTCATTAAAATCGGCGAGTCACACAAAGGTAGGATTACTTGTAAGAGGGGGCTGTATAGATCAAACTGTGCGAAGGCATATAGTTAACACCGCGCGTGCATGTACGTACAATAGGACGAAAGAGAGAAACCTCCGGGATCGCGGAAAAAAAATTGGAAGTTGCGGTCGATATTCGGCGTGTGCAAAACCGATATGGGGGCAGTTGCGGTCACCCCCGCGATTTCGCGTGCTCGCTAGTTTCTCTCGTCCTAAGCGGAAAATTTCCCTCCCCGGCCCGGAGCGTTCGTCCATCGTCCACGCGAGCACGCGGCTTTAATAACAATCGCCGGAAATAATGACATTTACGTTTGTCGCACATTTGTGCCTCTCCCCGTAAATTTCCCGGTACTGAACTTTCCACGGACTCGCCGCGCGCTCGGAGAGAACGCGCTCGATAGCGCGAGCGCGCGGTTTCCGTAAATAGCACGCTGTAAGTCCAGCTTGATATCCGTCGAATGTGTGTGCTCGCCATTAGGAGTCGCCGTTTAAATACCGTGCGACACAACGCTACTTGAAACGCGACATAGCGTGCGAGGAAATAAAAAAGCCGGATCGACGGACGACGCGGCGTTGCATTTCGCGCCCGAGCGACGTGTCGCTCGTCGCACGTATTCGTCTCGCTTTGAATGCCCTGCATAAATACGATGGTAACATGTTAGATATACATAGTGCAGCGCGAACGTTAAAAGGAACGATAACAAACGTTGACGAAGATTGGATTTCTCGCGCGCGCGAATTTTACTTACTTTTAGAGAAAATGCGAGGAAAAATCCGCAATGTAAAATTATAGTCGAAATACACTACGAATCTGGATAGCAATTTTTTGCGCTAACATGATTAAAGTCGAATATTTATAATCTTGAATACGTTTTGTAATAATTATAAAATTATTTTATCGCAAATTTTGAGCCTATTCGTTGCATATTGTGAGATATTATGATATATAACATTATAATTACGATCAACATGAAATTGTTATTCATTAATGTTTATAATTTAACAAATATTTTTCATTTCATTTAGCAAATATTTTCATTAATCGTCGTACACATTAGTTTAGGCAGAATTTCCAGGAACAATTCATATAATATTATGATCAATCAACATGGAAGTATTGTTCATTAATGCCTTATAATTTAACAAATATTTTCATTAATCGCCGTATATATATGTAATATTAATTTAGGCGGAAATTTTGAGGGACAATTCGTTCTAGATTGATTTGAACATTATTTTACACATTTCGACATCAGTCGTGCGAACGAGCTCATTTATATTGCTTCATGGGAAATATGGTGACTAATTATCGTAATCGGTCAATGACGCTGTGATCGGCATATGAAAATTAAATCAAATCGCTCTTAATCATTATCGCCGAGTGTATCGCGATAAGCGCGAGCTGTAAATACAGAGCGAGGCGGGTCGACTGAAGCGATACAATAAACGCGAGGCAAAATTCAATTTTGAAAATCCTCACGCTACAAATGAATGTTGTGCTTCTCAGGGCGGATTTTATGCGGAATTTTATTCGAGTTAATTTCCTAGCTGCCCCGCGCGCGCGACAGTGAAGACGAAGTCGTTCGGGTCCTCTTCCGAGGGAACGTAATAAAACGTAAAACCGCTGAATGCGAAATGCGTTCTCTCTCTTTCCCTCTCCGAGGGGGGAGGCGGAAGATTGTCCCCCTTTTTCTTACGACATCCTTTCGCCCGTACGTTCTTGAGTGACAAGCCTCATTACGAGTCACGATATCGCGATAAAGCTGCCGGATGGCTCGTCACGGGTTCTCGTAAGGCCGCAAGTTGAGTTTTGTGCTGCACTTTCTGTTCGCGGAGTACATCGGATGAAAAATGAAAGATTTAATGAAGCAGATCGCCTGGGACTGACAGCTGGATGTAAAGGAAGGCTAACGAGGCTGTACGCTGGCGCGCGGGACGTTGAATTTAAAAAAGCATTTTAGTGCCAATTTTACGCTCGTTACTGCAAATACAAAGGACGCGCGCGCGCGTAATTTCAAGCCCGGTGGCGAGACGCCAGGTGACAATATGACTAGATCCACTCGTTATTTTATGCATAATCTACGAGAAATTGCGGGGAGGGACTGATTGACAGTGACAAATAACCGCGCGCCAGATAGGAGGCGGTCCGAAAAATGATTACAGTTTAATATCAACCCCTCCCCCCTCCTCCTCTCTCACGCGTGCCAATCATTTGTATGAAATATGCATTATGCTGAAAACGCTAACGCGACGACACAATTCGCGGACACGTGCCCGGCGTTTCGCGATGTTATCCCGAAAATGTCACATTTTTCGGCAGTTTGACGGTCGTTTCCTACATTTCTGGCTGGCTCGTTATAACTTTTTGTCAGCGATGTCACTTAATTAAAAATTTCACCGGGGGAAAAATGAAGTCCGGGCGCCGAAACGCGAAATCCACCGCATTGCGTGACAATCCGCGCGCGTGCCACGTAATACAGCGTACACTTGCCGGGTAATTAAGAACGTTCGTTCGACAGCGGGAACATTCGATCGACGAGTTGCCGGTTGACGAGCGCGCGTGCATTTGCGATGAATAAATTATCGATGTTCGCCGCACACGAGCGCGGCTAAAGTCAACCCTTTCCGAATTTTTATCAATAATTAGTCGAACCTCGGCAGCTCGATACGGGCGAAATTGCGAGCGACGATGGGGGGGAGGGGGGAATATTAATGGTGCCGCGTCACGTCGCGTCACGGCTTCGTTTCCGACAAGAATTAATTAGCGAGACGTCGCGCGCGCGCGGCGTAACTAACCACGCGAAAGGGAGTCCGCGTAGAATAAATAGTGGCACAATTAACGAAATGTAAGAAACCGAGGCGAGAATATGTCGCAAGAGAGGCAAAACGGGACGACGTGTGACGCGTACATTTAACCGGGAATTCTTTGCGAATGCAAACAAGTGGAATTGATAAATAATTGAGTATAGAGACGGCAAATATTTTAGGCAAATATTGTATACATTGAAAAAAAATTCTGACTAAAAACGGACGAATCAGAAAAATCTTGTAGGATTGATCAAATACTCTGGTTGTTATAACAGCAATTTTTATTATTATAAGTTATAGAGTTCTATTATAACAACCAGAATTTCTATTGTTATAAGCAGAATACTTGATCAATCCAACAAGATTTTCTGATTCGTTCGTTTTTAACCAGAATTTTTTTTCGGTGTAATTATATGTAAAATTCTCAATGTGCTCGTTTGCTCGACATGCAAATTTCAACCAAACTTATTTCCTTTTTTCCACCTTAGTCGTGTCATTACATCGTTACGTGTTTCTTCAACAAATCCTTTTTCATGCAAAGATTGCAATCCACGCATATGACGAATTTCCTTTTCTTCGCGAGGAATATTTTATTCTTTGCTTTTATTCTCCAACGTGCGTACATGTATGTATATATTTATATTGTGCCAATAAAAATTATTCAAAAGAGAGCGATCTGCAGCAAATAATTACATACCTTCATCTAATTAGTGAAAAAATGTGATTATAAAAAATTCTCAATCAATATTGTTTAATTGTGCCAATAAAAATTATTCGAAAGCGATAGATAGCAATCTATAGCAAAAAATGAAACAGCTGTCATTATAAAAAAAAATTCTTAATCAGTATTAACGTTAAAAGACGAGCGAAAAATATTTTTATCAATTTCAGTACCTACGCTTTATCGTTGAAATTATGATTCGAGCGGGTACATTTATCTAGATGACAAAATGTCACGCGTACAGTACGGGCATAATGTCGCATGTCATAAATAACCGACGGGAGATTCGATAATACGAAATGACCTGATTAAATTAAACGTTACATTAAATTAGATCAAACATACGTTTTTACGGCGGGTGCGCGCACGGCGGGCGTTGCAGTTACGATACGTCGAGCAATTAATATCTACGGCAGTCGGCCGTCCGCTGATATTAAATTTCCGATGCTTACGTGTAATTTACAAGTGACGTCGTTACAGAAAACGCGGAATATACGAATTTTCGCGCTATGAATATTAATGTCGCGACAGATTATTAGAAATAACGCGCGGCCCGATATATACGCCCGTCGGCGTAACCCGGTGATTCCGGGACAATTATTCTCCCATGGCGTCGGTATCACGTTTTCATTCGGTTTAAGCTGATTTAATTTTACGCCGATGCATAAAATTATAATTACACCGTTGCGAACTACAGGGGGGAGGGGAGGGAAGGGCTGTTTCCAATCTACGTGCGCGTCAAAATGCCCGATCGCTCCTTTAAACGATTTATCTTTTCGACTGGAAAGGGATCGCGCGCATCGAACTTTCGGTATCATCTTACGGTGCAACTTCCATGCAGTTTGTTAACGTCGTCGACTGTCTCGGCGCTCGCCGATCGATATTACATAGAAAGAACGTACAATAAGCCGCGCGTAAGAGCTGCATTGAATTGCAATCGGTCGATAGTAGCGAGGAAAATAAATCGATAAATCACCCCCATCTCCTTCCCCTTCGCCGCCCTGGGGAGGCTCAGCGTAATCGGACAATCGCTTTTCATACGCGCGTCTTTTGTCTTCCCGGCCGGGCGAAAATACGAAAGTTTTCCGTCAATTTCGTCCTCCTTACGCGACGCCCGCGTACCAACGACAACAACGGTCCTGCACGCGTATTGTGTACGCGACGCCGCCGTCTTCCCCCGTTCTCGCTCGGGAGGAGGACCGCCACCCCGTCGTCGTTGTCGTCCCCGCAGACCCCTTGAGGCATCTCTCTTTTCCGGAAACGCTGCCAAGTTCGACGTCGTGCCCGCCACAACAATGCACCGAAAGTTCCATGAACTTCTGCTTCGTATACCCGCGTGCATCCTGTCTTCCCCGAGTGCCGCGCGACAGTCGGCCATCTTTCAACCCGTTCGTCCTCTTGAAGTGTATTTCAGCGGTTGCCCGGCTGGCAGCGAAATGGACGAAAGGTCGTCGCGCGATAGAAAGAGAACTCCGCCGGCGTGGAGCATTAAAGTCTTCGAGTCGTAAATCGAGAATCTCCGATCATGCGACTGTCGAGTCGGTTTAATCTCCGGCTCTTTTAACCCTTCAGTCGTCGCGCTATTTTTTTTGTAACATGATATGTGGAGTCTTGAGATATTGCAATATAAAAATCAATTTATATCTCTTGGAAATGATATTTATTCAGACTTTTAAAATTCAAATGAGAAAGTTTGTATTTTATTATGAAAAAATGCGTTTTATATTAAACCTCGGACTTGTAAAAGATTCCGCGTGATGACTGGAGGGTTAAAGAGTTGTAATAGCTTTTATAAAAGACAAGCCATACACGCAAAGAAATGATTAGCCAAGGAAGCTAAAGTATAGCTGTGGCAATCAAGATATTTCATTAAAATAGAGATAACTAATGTTGTCATTATCAAAATTCAATTTTTTAGTTGTTAAAATTGACTACAGGTGCTACAGTAAAAAAATACTTACTCTTAGAACCCCGAATAATCTTTAGATGAATCCATTATGTTATTTCTCTTTGCGATAGTAACTAAATCGAATTGAATTGAAAGTTAATTAATACTAAATTATTTTTTTGCGTGTACTAAATGTATTTTTATAATGTATTAGAAGTAACGGCTTCACTTTGTGACAAATATATCATAGTTAAATAAGCTATATAATTGCTGATAATTTGAAATAATAGATTAAAATCAATCCTTACTAAATTCTTTTGACACACAAATAAATAAACGTATCATGATGAAGATGTTATTATTTCAATAAGATTCCACGATTGATACTTTGCGATAAAAAAGAGAAAAAAAGCAGCAATCTAATTTTCAAGACGGTTGACATGACGGCAAAAGAGTAGAAGATCCGAATCCCTTCGACATGGAAACAATATTTCTTTTCGTGATCGATATAGTGAACAAAAAAATTGTATTCCACAAAGCAAGTCTAATGAGATTTCAAATTACTGTGCGATTGATCAGATGAAGAAAACTCTCTGCCGTTTGTTTCTTAAAAATTTGCCTTCTGCTTTTTCTTCACGATCCCTTCTTGACACCCTTATGCTTATATATACCAGATTACCATCGAGTGTCTCGCAGCTCTGAGGATTTTGCCGTGGATTCAACTTTCCCCCGCACATTCGCTCTCTACTAGAGAAACGAACGTGAACCAAGAGGATCCACCGTCGAATTCTCTACCTCCTTGATAGCGACCTTCACAACTCCCAAGACTTCCCCTGCCATTTCTCCTGCCGTTGCTACACCCTAGCCTGTGTTCGATCGCAAATGCGATACAATTTCGACGGAGGCAAGACGAGGGTGGAATCGACCGGCGAATGAAGCTTGATATTCTGCCTGACGCAGCGTGGAAGCGAGCAGAAAATCGAGCCCGGTGACACGTGGGAAATCATAGCAATCGATTTCGTACATTCCCATATACGATCGCCGGCGGTGATCTTTCGTGAATTCTTGGAGTCATTTTTTTACATGCATTTTACCATACGCATGTATTTTCGTTCAAGTTTTCGACGAGTAATCAAATTGTTTTAAACATAACACATAAGAATAATAATATTCACATTAAATGAGTTAAATTCAAATTAAAATAATCTTTTACACACTAAAAAAAAATTCTAGGTAAATTTACATGATGTAGTAATGATTTAGTAATGCAATTTTTTGAAATTTTTAGTTATTATTACCAAATAAATACATAATAAAATTACCAAATAAAATACATAATAATAATAACAAAACGTTTGGTAGTAATAATAAACATTTCATTTTTATAACTTGTAATATTATTTTGTCATAATCTATATGTTTAGTATTTCACCAAGGTTCTTTTATTTTATTAAGACTATTATAATCAATTAAAATTATTATAATCAATTATAACCAATCTTTTTTTTAGTATATAGAAGAATAAATTTAATTTTATATAATAGTCTTAAGATAATCTTTTACTTTTGCTTCACTGTCGTTTATATAAGGGAATGTTAAATTTGTAAATATTTACGTTTAAAATTTTGTAAAATAATTTATAAACTTCTATTATATCACCCTACAATCTGATTATGTCACTGTCATCTTTCCCAACGGGAATTAAATGATAATAAAACTGACACTTGAATTGTATCGTATTGAATTCTGAAGCTTCCCGAGCTTGCAAATCAAAAACTTATTTCACGTCGGGCGCGTGCTTGCATCGCTATTGTCTTCTAGATTTTATGCGCTCTCGTGTTTTATTCATGTCTTACACGGTCATGGCCGCGCGCGTCGACAAGATTGGATTTTATTTGGCGAATTGTCTGAGAGAAATTCGACGGTTCACGAAAGCAGATAGGGTAATCTTCGTGACATCCAGGAGAAATCAAGGTAGTCACTTCCAATATATTCCTCCGGCGGCACCGGTGATCACTCACACATTCCTGAAATCCTTTCCTTCCATGTGGGTCATGCGGTTCACTGAATTCCAGCCCGCCAGAATTCCCCCGCTCCGAGTAATCGAGTCGCGCGACTGTGCGAGACGGGAAATGATAATAGAAATTGATATCGCGTCCGCCAGTGGGTCTGTCGGCGAAGAAAAAAGATTGGCGTGCCACCGAAACGGAGGAGCCATTTGTTTCGACAAATTTCACCACGCGACTCGTTCGCGGCGAATCGCATCGATGCGACACGCGAGATTAAATCTACGACTTGCCGTGTTCAGGCGAATTCATCTCGCGAGCAATTTAATCGCGAAACATTACACGGTGATAACCATCGTTCTTATCCGGCAGAAAATGCGCAGGCTCCCGTAAAATGACGTAATTAAATTTCAAAATGTAATTTGAAAACTTTCTCGAAACTTCCGCCTCATCAATCGCGCGAGCGATATCGCGCCGCAATTTTTCCCGCGACGGAACATTTTTCGAACGGGAATTCACGTACGAGCCGGTTATTTATCTCACTTCTTCGCTCTTCGTTCGCGAGATCCCCCTCCCGTGTAGGTTTTCGGTGATTAGTTGTTCCACTAAGGAGAACAAGTGGTCCTGCCTTCGCATTTCCGCGCGCATCGTCGCGCTCCGCGGTGAGTGAGAATCCCCTCGCAGTTGGCACGGAAAAACCAGCGCACGCAGACGGCGGCCAAGTGGGCCGTGAATTTAAGGTCGAATAAAACTGCTAAACCTTGACGGGTACCGAAACCGCATTTCCTAAGGTATACATGGTTGGCGTTCGCATTTCGCGTCGTATAATAAGTACGGCGACCATCCGTCCTATATTACAGAGGACAGTCCTTCATTTTAGGTCTGTGTCTTTCAAAGAAAAAAAATTCTTTAATTTTTATAATAACTAGAATTTGATTAATCCTACAAGAGTTTTCTGATTCGTCAGTTTTTAACAAGAATTTTTTTTCAGTATATATTTTGTGTAATGTTTAAATAAAGATGTTTCTTTTTTTTATATATAATTGTTTTAGTTTATAAAATTTTGTTTTTTTCTCATATAACTATATATTCAGGAAAAAAATATTAATGATAACAATAAATTTACATTGCATTGTTTGTGGAAGAAGGGTAAGTGGCGGTATCCTTAATTTTTCTCAAAGAAATATGATCACCGTACGTATAAGATAACGCGTGCATCCGCCGGAGAGTCCCGGAACGGCCGAATCGTGCCGCGCGCGGAATGCAATTTTTGGCGCCGCTTGCGAATAATTTTGCGGGAATCGTTACCGATTTTCTTCACCCCCGTGCATTCCCGCCGTCCGTTCTCTTCTCACGGGGGACTTTGCGCGTCGGCCAAATGTGCCTGATTCCGCATGCAAAACCGCGAATATCGATGTCATGAATTTTCAGCCGGCTCCAAGCCGGAGATCATTACGGGCCCGACCCATCTCCGACGGCGCCCTTACCAACAAAGAGATCTACATGCCATTTCGCCCGAAATAACATGTTTTCAGGGCACCTGCAAAATCAATCGAACGGTCGCCCGTGCGTTTCCACGATTCATTGCGCACCGAAATACGCTTTCGCGAGAGCGCGAGGGAATGGATTTCCAGTTCCGCTCCGCTCCGCGCGCGCATGTTACACGGAAGACCAATTTGTTGTACACGCTCAAATCACCGAAACAATTAACGGCGAATTATGTCGTGAAAGTATAATTTTCATGACCGCGGGTCAATTTTCGGAAAATGATGACAGTTTGGGAAATTTATATAGTCAGTGGAGAGGCAATACCATAAAGTGTCGCGCGCGCGCGCGCGCGCGCCGCGATGCACATTTGAAACTTGGGAAACGTGAAATGCGATATGGACCGCCTGATTTATTTCATAAGCGGCAATGCGAGTGCCGCGGTACCATTGTATCGAGTTTTCAAACGAAGAAACTTGCCGCCGGGTGGTAGTAGTTCGATATAACGGCGCGCGAGAAGAACGGCGGCGTTCGGCGCAAGAAGGCCGCGGCACAAAGGAAAATGAATAATAGAAGGTGGAGCGGAGCATGTAGGACGCATATCGAGCGATAACAGCCGCCAACAGTGAGAGAAGCTTATCGTTTTGAAAGTAAAACAGCGCGCGCTGAATATTGAAGGGAATTTGAATCTCATTTGAATACATCAGCATGATTGGTAAATTATTTTCTCCTGTGTAAAGTTTATATACACGGCGATGTGTCTAGGAACAGCGTGCGAATAGCATCGCCGAGCGTCGCCTTGTATCGGTCCCTGTTAACACCGAGAAGCGCTTAACGCCGAAATCAAGTGTCGCGGCTTTACACAAGCGCACTTTACGTCATCGACCTTAGATGCGGGCTGGCGAAGATGAGGTGATATTTCGCCCGAATCCATTTAGATAGCGTTAAAAGAATGTAATTGACTATACACTGTACACGCTCAAAAAAGTGTCATCTTCGATTTAAAAAAATGCGGTCACATCTATATACATTTAGCTTTCTTTTGTATTTTAAATTTTCCAACAATTCAAAAAGTTGCAATTTCAAGAAAATTACAAACTTTGGGAGTGTGTGTGAAGTTAGCACGACGTTTTATAAATTTTTAAAAATAATGACAGTTCCAGTAGCACTTTTTATAGTTCTGCAGTTTTTTTAAATTTAAAAAAGTTCCGCATTTTTAATAAAAAAAATAAAAAGTGTCTTTAGGACTGTTCATTTCGTACTTTGAATTTTTCAATAAATGATACATCAAATTGAAGTTAGGATTAAGAATATAAAATATATATTATACATAGATTAAGAATATAAAATCTTAGTATTATTTTCTTAGCTATTTTGGAAATAAACGATCTAAAAGATTACAATTTGAGAGATTATTATTAACACTTTATATTCTTAATTTATTTCTCCTAAACTTTAATTTAGTATATTATTGGAAAATTCAAAATATGAAATAAATTTATTGAAATTGAAACCTTCTGGACTGTTTAATTCCAAAACAGCTGAGAGAATATAATATTGAGACATTATATTCTTAATTTACTCGTCCTAAGCTTCAATGGTGTAGCACTCAATGGTGTAGCGTTCATTGAAAAATTCAAAATTCAAAAAAATTCAAAAAAGGACTAAATTTATCACACTCTTTCATCTTTTATTTTCATTTTCCCAATTGCCAAATTGCCTTAATATGAAAGTATTTACATAAAGGAAATTCTGTATTTTATCAAGAAGCTAAAGATATATTTTATTAATTTTATTAGAATATAAATTTATTTTCTTATTTTTATATTA